>JAHHUM010002630.1:407646-620146 GCA_036173005.1 Crenichthys baileyi
AGGGCCTGAGCAAGAACAGTCACAAGTCCTAACTTGTGCTTCCTAGAGCCAGTTCTTCCCTGTTTCTAATATTCTAGGCATGACTTTTTGACATTTCTCCTTTGAAACATTTACACCTTGGCAGGTTATTGCTTTAGACGCCCGTTTGTGCTTCATGTTGTCAGTAGAGTCAGATTTGGTGGTGAATAATATTGTGCAGAACAATAAATGAAAAACATCTTAGCCACTGCATCATGTAAAGGTAAACTAAAACTTATATGGTAATTAAAATAAGGAACATTTCTCACCTGGTTAAAAAACATTCTGCTGACATACTTTGCATCCTACCATCCAACTGTCATTTTAAAAGTAGCTACCAGCTTTCATGAACGTTTTCATGGTAAGACCATCCTGCCCTCTTCCTGTCGACAAGAAGGCCCTGAACAAACTGAGGCATCAGCCTTCTATTGTTTGTTGCATGTCTTCTATAAGTCTGTTGTGGAGAGTGTGATCTCCTTCTCCATCATCTGCTGGGGTAGCAGCATCAGAGCCAACGACTGAAAAAAGCTCAACAAGCTGATGAAGAAGGCAAGTTCTGTTCTGGGGACTCCTCTGGAACCTCTGGAGATCATTGTCTAGAGGCATTCTTTATAAAATGAAGAACATTATGTAGAACCCTGATCATCCTTTTCATGAGACTGTCGTACATTTATAACAGAACCATTTATAATGACTCTGAAGGAAGTTAGCGAGTTACTACATTTTATTTCCCTTTGGCATAAAGTCTTTTTGTATTTGAATCCCAAAATCGATGTTTTTCCAGAATTTCCAGCTCACATGGTCCCTGGACAGGATGCACTTTATCCATCCTCTGGTTAGAAGTGAAAGGGGTCCCACAAAATATTAGTGGGGCCTAATATTGTAGCTGATCAGTATATTTAACATTTGAATTTTGACCTGATGTAGACTTTATTGTGACATGTATTGTTTTCCTCTGTTCAACCCTACAGGTTCTACCTTTACATCAGTTTATTTGTCTGATTTTAATTTCTCAACTAGGTAATGAATCTTCTCAGGGACATTTCTACTAAAATGACCAAAACGAATAGGCTGAAAAGTATTTAGTTACATTTTGGACATGTTAGTTGTTCACCTCTGATTCTTCAGTCTGCTTGTGTTTCTTGTGCTTAAGTATTTTGTTTTGTTGTTTCTATCTTCCAGAACTCTGAACGACCTGTTCCTGATGGGACATCTTTATCCACATCAGAACCCTGTCAAAAGTCCGACCACCAGCTCAGGAATATATTTGGGATCACAGCTGATTTGAAAATTTGCCTTCAAAAGATTGATGAAATGCCACATTGGTGTTTCTCTGCTAACTTTCCACAAACTAAGTCCCGAGATCCAGTAGATAGTGAGAATTCAACAAATGTTTTAAAAGTCAAAGAGGTTTCTCTGCAAGGGTTTTCCAGTCCAGATAAACTGGATGTTAAAGTCCTAACTGAACCATCTCACAGCATAGCTCTTAGAAGTCCAGATATCAAACCGAACACAAAACCTCAGTGTATGTCGAAGGAGAACTACTGTTCTGGCTTGGAAATGTCCTTTTTACCTGAAGGCGAGTCTGTGATTGGCTACGTCGAACCCATAGATGAAGATTTCCCAGATGAAAATGACATTTCCCTGTTACAAGACACACCTGTCCATCTTGAGACGCAGACATGTTTAGATGTTAACACAAACATGAGGAGAGTGGGACGGACAAGGAAACGCACCATGTGCCCGTGCTGTGTCCCAGCTATTCTGCATCCTGTTATTAAATCCGCTACCAAGTTGGAAGAGGCGGAGAGGTGGACGTCAACAACACAGCGTTCGAGAAAAAGAAGAGGACGAACAAAGGCTTCAAGGAAAGATGGAAGAACATCTAGAAGGATCAGCTTTCCGAACTGTAAAGTGCACCAGCCTCCTACTAGCAGCGGTTCATCGACAGCATCCACACACACTGAGAGGTTAAAAAGGCACGAGCAGATCAGGAGACACAATGAATATCTGGCAAAGAAGCAACACAAATGAACATTACTAAGCTCTGGGACAGAAAAATGGATCAGATTTCAACCCTACACAGAAATAGACAGGAGCTTCACATTTGACCTTATTGAAGGAATAGTCAAGGTCATGTGATGTCTTCGGTCTGTTTTTAAAACACGCTTTAAAGTTAGAATATGAAAGATGCAACATGTTTTTACATACTTGGTTGAATTAGTACGGAGATACTTGTATTAAAGGTTTCTAATCTTTACAAAAAATGTTACCGTACGAAGCTAGATTTGAGTTTTCATTGCTTTGATGGTTTAATATTATTGGCGATTATTGAGCAGTGACTCAACACTCACTAACCTCAGAGTTGTAATGTGACACACAGCAGTGGTGACAGGGCATCAAAATCAGCCAAGTCAGAGCTAAAACCCTCCTTTTCAAGGTTTTACCTGTTGGGCCTGGTCCTATGGATTACTCTTTCACCCAAAGTGCTTTCTACTGTGGTTTTGTGTTTCAAAAATGTTTTTTTCGTATCTTTTTTGCACAAAAAATAAAAAATCTATGACAGTTACCATGTTGGACATCAGAAACCCCTTGTCAAAAAATGACTGTTTTAAGGACTCATATCGTCGTCTTGGTTTTATCCGGGACGGGTTTGGGGGGCAGAGACCAGCAGATATGCCCAGACGTCCCTCTCCCCCCGAAACCCCCCTCCAGCTTTTCCCCCGGGGGGGGCCCAAAGGGGTTCCCAGGCCCGCGAGAGACTGTCCCTCCCCGGGAAGGGTCCAGGAGGCATCCGGTATAGAGCCCGAGCCACCTGAAATGGCTTCTCGATGTGGAGGGGACAAAGGTCTACTCCAAGCCCCTCCCTGGATGGGCCAAACTCCCACCCTATCTTTAAGGAGTGCCCCGCCCCCCTACGGAGGAAGTCATTTAGCCGCTTGTATTCTGGGGTCTGTTCTTCGGGCATGACCCAAAGTTAAAGGCCATAGGTGAAGGGGGGAGCGTAGGGAAGGGTAAATTGAGAGCTTCGTTTTCGGGTTTAGCTCTCTCTTCACCAAACGGACCGGCACAGAGCCCCCATTATGCGGAGCGCACCGATTGTTTGTCGATTCCCGCTCCTTTTCCCCCACTGTGAAAAAGGGCCCGAGATACTAAACTCCTCCCTTGAGGCAGGAACTCCCCCTCCAACCTGAAGAGGACAAGCCCCCCTTTTCCGGTCGAGAACCAGGCCCCGGATTTGGGGAGCTATCCTATCCCCCGCCCCTTCAACCGGGTGCAAAACCCCCCCCAGCGCAGGTTTAGGGCTTGGTAGAGGGGGGCCCGAGGACCACGCATCTGCCAAAAAAAAAAGACGAAATCCTCTGGTTTCCCCAAACCCGACCCCTCCCGGCCTTGGGTGCCCTGAACCTGTCCATAAAAAATTATGAACAGGACGTTGACAAAAAGGGGCAGCCCTGCCCGGGGTCCCCAAATGCACGGGGGGAAAGGTCCCAACTTAGTGCCGGGATTTACCAAAAACTCCGCTCCCCCCTTGTGCAGAGAGGATGGCCCCTAGTAAAAGGCCCCCGTTTCATTCCTGGAGCACCCCCCACGGGATCAAGAGGGACACAGCGAATGCTTTCTCCAGGGCAACAAAAAAACCCAAAGGACCCCTTTGGGGGAAACTCCTGAACCCCCGAGTACCCTGTAGGGTGTAGAGCTGGTCCAGTGTTCCAAAACGGCCCGGGACGAAAACCCCCTGGGACGAAAAACTACATGCTCCTCCTGAAGCCGAGGTCGACTATCGGGGACTCTCCCTCCAATCCCTGGCGTGGGCCCCCTTACCGGGGAGGCTGAGAAGTGTGATCCCCCTTAGTTAGAACCCCCCACCCCCCGGTCACCCTTTTATGAAGGGGGACCCCACCCCAGTTGCCAGTTCAGAGGGCATTCCCCGCCCGCCAGCAAAGTTGAAGAGGCGTGTCAACCTGACAGCCCCAAAATCCGAGATTTAAGGAAATTAGGGGGATTCATCCCCCCCCCCGAACCTGCCCCCCAGAGTTTTTTAACCACCCGGTGATTTCAGCCTGGGTATAAAAGAGTCCAACCCCCCGAGTCCCCAGCCTGTTTCCAAAAAGGGAATCGGGATGGCAGGATTGAGGAGATCCTCGAAGTATCCTTCACCGCCCAAATACTGTCCCCAGCCCCGGGTCAGAAGCCTCCCATCCCCAATGTGAACAGTTTTGGGGGAAGCACGTTCCCCCTCTTGAGGCCAGGAGGTTTGCCAGAACGCTTTGGGGGCCAAGGGTATCCTTCCATGGCCCTCACCAAACTCCCCCCGGCCCCCGGTTTTGCCTCGCCACAGCCCGGGCCGCGGCCCCAGGGCCTCCGGGTTTACCATCAGCCGCCTCTGGAAAGTCCCCAAAAGGAAACCACAGCCGATAGGATCCTCCTTAAGGGGACAGGCCCCTTAGCCAGGTCCACCACGGGTTTGGTTTTGCCGCCGGACAGGCACCCCCCAGAATTCCCCGGCCGAGTACGGGAGCGATAAAAAATTAATGCGGAAAAACGGGCAACTCGGACGCTTTTCTCCAACATCTCCCCGGAATCTGGTCAAAGCTCCCCCGGGGGGTGAGAGATGAATAGCCCCGGCCCAAAGGGCCCTCCGCCAACGTCCCAGCAGACCCTTACTACGTTGGGCCTCCCAAAGGTCTGTCGGCTTTCCCTCCTCCAGCGGGATCCCAAACCACCAAAGGGACAGCTCACCCCTTCTTATTGAGGTCCAAAACATGCGGCCGAAGGTCTGATGATCGACAACAAAGCGATCGACCCCCACCCAGGGTTTCCTGGTCCCAAGGCACGATGGACACCCTTATGTTTGAAAAGGGTGTTCTTTAGGGACAAATCCGTGACTAGCCACAGAAGTCCATTAAAAAAAACACCACTCGGATCAGATCGGGGGGCCATTCCGCGATACCCCTTCCAGGTGTCATTCGTTTCCCCACGGGGGCTTTTGAAGCCCCCAGCAGAATAGGGAGCCCCTGGGAGGGGCACAAAATCCAGCAAACCCGACGGGGGACGCCCAAAAGGCCGGGTACTCTGAAACACTCGGCCCGTAGCCCGAAACGACAGCGGAGCCCTATCCCCAACCGAAGGCGCAGGGATCGACCCCTTCATCCACGGGAAAACCCCCAACACAAGACGGCGAGTGGGGGAAAACAAGCAACCCACCCCCCCCTGCCGCCTTCCCCGTCGGCCACCCAGAGGTTTGAAGAGAGCCCCCGCCCCCTTTAGGGATGGGGTTCCCGAGCCCACGCTGTGCGTGGAGGCAAGGCGGGCTATTTTAGTCGATACTTGACTTTCCCATGAGCTCAGGCTCCCTTTCCCCCCCGCAAGGTCATTCCCCGCCCTAGAGGGAAGCCTAAAACATCCGGGGATAAGGCCCCGAGGTTCACCCTTTGTCTGCGCCCAACCTCTTTGCACCGGTCCCTCAGGTTCCCTGCAGGGGTTGGGGGGCCCCCGAGGGATGGCCTGGGTCTCCGTTCGGGGTTTGGGCCCCCGGGGTCCCGGAGGGGGCAAAGAGCCACCAGGGACTTCGACGAGTCCGACCCCAGGCCTAGCTCAGGTTGGGACCCGGCTGCCGTACTGGGGGAAATCACGTGCCTCGATTTTGTGTCGTCAGAGTTTTCAACCGTTTTGTTGTCCCCTCACCTAGAGCCTGTTTGCCATGTTTTGTTCTGATATGTTTGCTAGTTTAAATATAAATGTTCCTATATGGCTGTACATTAGAATGGGTTGCCTGTTTATTTGCATTTAAAGCTCGTTTTTTAACAATATTTAAAGTCAAATTTTGGTCATTGTTTTTACATTTAAAAAACATAATCCCAAAAAAAATAGTTTTACCCCTGTCACCCTGGGTTTTTAATTTTTAAATTTAATTTATTTTTTTTTTACAAGGTTCTAAAAATTTTTTAAAAATTTTAAGCAAATTTTAAAAAAGGGAAGGGGAAATTTCCCGGTTAGGCAAAGGTGAAGGTAAATTAGAATAGTTTAAAAAATTAGTACACCCCAAAACTTTTACAGGAGATCCTCAAAGTTCTACATTAAATGTTTTTATTGGTCTTCTGTTGTATTCTAATTTCCTGAGAAAATGATGCAGCCTGAATGCTACCAAACGAATGTACAGTCATATTCAATACATTTATATATTATTGAAAAGATTTTATTTCTTTTAAAATTTAAAATTAAAAAAGGGAAAAAAAACCCCAAATCCCAATAGTTTAAAAAAAAACAAGCCGGGTTAAAAAAGGGCCTAGATTAAAAATTTTAGCCCCAAAAAAAAATTTTAATCCCAAAATTTTGGCTTGAAAAGTTATGTTAAAAATTGCTCGAGGTTTTCCAAAGTACTCTTAACGGACGGGAGGGCCCTTATTAAACATTTTCAATTTAGTGAACAGACCCCATGTTATAGTCCCCCATCAGCGGGACTGTCGAGCGTGTTCCCAGGGTGTACGTAATTAGGGATTTGTACGAAATTTTTGCTTTTTGTACGATGTACGGCCCCAATTTTTCCCAAAAAAAAGGTCAAATGTACGAAAATTTTGGGACCTTTCCCGGGTAAAATGTGTGGTTGAAACAGGGTCATCAGCCTTCCCCAAAGCTGTCGGAGTTTTTGGAACCCTGAAGGCATCTGTTGGTTCCGGTTTGGGAAAAACGGGTGCGGAAATTTCACCCAATGTGTTTTTTTAAAAATGTGACCCTACGAGGGAGTCTTATGCTTTTGGGCGTCAGAACAACGGCCATAAATTGGGCGGGGTAGCCCCACGGCGCCCCCCCAGTTGGGGAAAAAGGGAAAAACAGAAAAGAAGAAGAAGCGGGACCCCGGGCCACGTGGGGCTGCAGCTGTTGATAAATCCTTTCCGGGACAGACGCCCCCAAAGTTTGTGGGGCCCCTTTTTTAGACGCTATTCAACATAAACAGATTTGGGCTATTTTGGTTATGACGAGTGTACGAAAATTTTCCCCAAAAATACGAAAAACCCAAAACACTGCCGTTTTCCGAACCAGTAAGGGGAGCGGTTGGGGGGCCCCTTTTATTTAAAAAACCCCCTTTACCGGAATTCTTGCTGCATCATAGTAAATCGAAAATGCTCTACTGTTGAGGTGTGACCGTCTACCTTCGTCAAGGTAGGTGATAAGCTCCTAATGATTGATGTAAGAAGGGCTTCTTTACTAATATTTAGTTTTATAGCAGCTGATGCAGTGTCGGTGAGGAGGCCCATAAGCTCAGTGTGATGTTTGGTTCCGAAGATGACTTCGCTTTTTTCTGTCCACTAACTTTCTGATGTATTAAATGGACCTAAAATACAGTCGGTTTGAAACTGGATTATAACCTCCGGTATCAGAAACGGGTCAGATTTTGTCCTGAGTGGGAGCAGCTTCACTCGGTGCGTTCACTCCGACTCCTCCCGATTAGAAATACCACAAAACTTATTTCTCTTCTGAATTTTTAATATTTGAATCCGTCACTGTTATATTATTTTAATTTTTCTCTTTGTTATGTAATGAATTTGAAAATTGGCTGACATCAAAAAGTTACGACACCACAGAAGGATCCGAAGCTTTAAGTCCGATTTCTACAGGAAGTCAGAAATTCTCACATCCGCTGTATTAAATCTGCTTCAGGGACGGTGTTGCCAGATATTGCGAAAGAAACAAGCAACCAGCTCTATGAAAACAAGCCCAACGGGCAACCACCGCACTATGTGAAACAGAGGGCGATTATAAATTTTAAAAGTATACAATTTTTCGGCTTTATAATAGAAACAGCAAAAATTATGAAAACCCTTTAACTGAAAATTTTGAATAATTTTAAATTCTTTTGAATAACTCCTATTTTTAAAACTTTTTATTAAAGAAAAGTGCTTTTTGCATACAAACAGAAAAACATATTTAATTAAAAAAAAGTTTTTTAAAAAACTGTTTAAAAGAAAAGACAACATGAGCCAATTCAAACGGGCTCATGAAAAAACCCTCTTCTTTCGTGGTCAAAAATCACATTATATAAGCTCTGCTTTGTGTGTGTTTGGGGTCTGTGGTAAACCTGGGCGCGCCGAAAACCCGAAAAAAAGGGGCTGGAAAGGACAAACTACCCCCCACTCGGTTTTGCTTTTTTGTGGGGAGCTGGGATAATCAGGGGGTTTTTAATTTGGAAAAAGAAAGTAATCTAAATAAGAACTTCACAACAAAAACAAGCGCAAAAAACCGCAACCCGCGACTCACGAGATTTGCAACGACTTTAGAAAAAAAACGGGACTTGCGACCCAACCCCTCACATTTTTTTACGTTTTTACTTTTTATTTTTTAAAAAGAAACCCAATTGAAAACCCATGTGTCTCAACACTTCACAAAGTAAATTTAATCGAATCATTCAGATTTAAGTCAGGTATATACGGGGGTTTTGGACAATAAAACTGAAACCCCTGGTTTTTTAGACCACAATAATTTTTTAGTATGGTGTAGGCCCCCTTTTTGGGGCCAAACAGCGTCAATCGTTTTGGGAATAATATAAAAGTCCCCGTGGTCGGGGTTTAAGCCTTTTCTTTGCAGGTAGGGCCGGTCACTACGTGTACTGGTGGAGGAAAAACGTTTCCTGACTCGCTCCTCCAAACACCCCAAAGTGCTCAATAATTTTTTAGATCTGGTACGGGCGGGCCATGGGAATGTTCAACTTCACTTTATGTTCATCAACCAATTTTTCACCATTTTTGCTGTGTGTATTGGTGCTTGTCACCTATACCGGCACCGTTTTTAGGATACAAGTTTTGAACAGGATGCACATGGCCCTCAAAAAGGGTTCGGTATTCCTTTCATGACGCGCCACTACACAAGTATTGGGCAAGGGAATGCATGATATGGCAGCCCAAACCATCACTGATCCACCCCCCATCTTCACCTGGGGGGCAACAGTCTGGGTGGTATTTCTTTGGGCTTCTCCACACCGTAACTTTTCCCCGGATGTGGGGAAAAAAAAACGTAAGGGGAACCCTCAGAGAACAATCGTTTCACATTGTCCCACCCAAAGATTTGCGCTTCTTGCACATTTAAGCGACTTTGGCATTGGCTGAGTGACCAAAGGTTTGGCTATAGCAGCCCGGCCCTGTATATTGACCCTGGGAGCCCCACGGACGTTTTTGGTGGAAACAGGAGAGTTTAGGTCCATTAATTTTTGCCGTGATTTACGCCGGGTTTTTAATTTTTTTTTTGGGTACAATCCGGTTAGCTCTAGAACATCCCTTTAGGAGCTTCCCCTTTCTCCCCAGTAATCCGTTGGATTTGGGTTCGTCCTTCTTGGGGGTATGTGACATTACCCTGGATACCTGGCTCTTGATACTCACAAAGACTTGCTGTCTTTTGGGCAAAAGGGGTGGCCGCAAGATGTGCACCAAAAATTTTTCTCTTTTTAAATTGGGATGTCACCCCTAATGTTGGGCATTTCAATATTTTTAGCAAAAAATGTCTTCCCCCCGCTAATTGAACCTTCACCTCTGTCTTTTCTGGTGCAATGTGCAATCAAGAAAATGGGACCCGGTGGGCCATTTAGCCATGAAACCTCCCCCAAAATGCAGGTTTTCAGTTTCATTTTTTTAACCCCTGTATATTCCATTCAGTTAGATTCGTTATTTATTCAAAAATGGGTAAAAGTTTTTCGTCTAGGAAACCCCGCAGTTTTATCCAGTCGTGATTTTCAGCAGTCACTCCTCCCCGGATAACATGAGAGACATGGACAGTCACGGCGTGACTTTGCAGCAAACCCTCATACTGAGCATGCAGTAGCGACAGTGGGAGGAAAAAAACCCTTTTAACAGGAAGAAAACCCCCAAAAGAACCAGGCTCGTGTGACGGCCCTCTGCCACGACCGAACTGGGGGGTTTGAAGAACGGCAGAGACACAAAGAGAACAAAGAAGCACTGATCCAGGAGTACTTTCTATGGGAAGGAAAAGTAAATGTTAATGGATGTAGCTCCTTAAGAGTATGAGATAGAGCACATTCAGTAAGTCATAGTAAAAGCTCAGGCTTCTTCTAGGCGAAGAACCATCCTGCATGTTCCCCAGATCCAAATCCCTTTGAAAACTTGATGAATGCAAAACAAGTGCCAGTTCCAAACTGCGGATGCCATTCGTGAAGCCATCTTCACCGGATGGAGCAACATTCCCCCCAGCTTACTAGAAACGCACAGCAGACATGCACAAACAAGTTTTTAAAGTGCTCAACAAAAACAGTTGGCCCCTCACTACTGAGTTCTTTTAGGACACTTTTAGTTTAGTTTTAGCTACAGGTCCAAAATCTTTAGCTGATAAACAGCCCGTTTTGCAGCTTTCAGTAAATGGTCCACACTTGGAACCTTTTTTCTTTGAGATTTTGAATGGGTGTGGATGGTTGGAAAAAGCTGTGGTGCTTAAATAGACGGGTGTAAATGGGAGAGAAACGTTTAAAGGTTTAAATGGTACTGTAAAGTCTACAGCATGGAATGATGATACTCTGTTCTAAAAGGCTTTAGATATAATTAATATCATTTTTATTTCAAAATGGGATCCCATATAAAGTTTATAATGATAATGTTTATGTTATTGATGTTAATTATTTCTTCTCTAAAAGTACAACCAAAGTAAAAGATGGGTAAACTACCTCTCATCTTAACCACTTGTGTGCCACCAAACAAACTAAAATAGATGCAGGAAAACAGAATTTTGTGACTGATTTCCGATTTTAGCCGATTCCCATTTAAAAAAAAAAACTATGATATATAAGATGATAAAAGAACACCATTTACAACATTTCTCTCTAGGCTTCAGCCAGTTTTTTATATGAGGAGCTGAAGTGACGTCATACAGTGTTGGAGCGCTATCCCTGTAAAACAGACCTATACTGACAGTTTTAAACAAGTAAAATGATTTTAGTGTTGACAGTTTAACAGCTTGGCTTAGTGATTTGTACGGTTAGCTTGTGTATCCTAGGAGATGTAGATCCTTATCCTAGCCCTGAAAGTCCCATTAAGCTACCAACATTTACACATCCAGCATGTTCTGTGACAGAGGTTCAAAGCTCAGTAGAATAAAGTAGAGAAACTTTGCTATACTCTGCTTAGCTGTCCTGTTATTTGCTGAAAGTCTTGCTCTCTCACACCTCAATGAAACAGACATGTTTTAAATGTCTTACATCTCCATGCTTCTTCTGAACACCTCACTGATGCAGAAAATTGGGAATTTCTTCCTTCAGTAAGAGTGTCCACACTAAAAGTGGTGTTTTCAGTGCCACCTTTTATTGCTTACATGTGGGGATTAGAAAAACCTTAGAACAAAAGTACATTTTGTTTTTGCTGAATTAATATAAGGCTGTAATCTCGCTGACTGAGTCAGATTTTAATTGATAAGTGGATTTATTATAATTTTCTCTATTTCTTTGTAGACACGGGTGAATCTAAACAGCATGGAAGTCTGTAGTGAATGGGAAATCTATATCCCTGTGGAGGCCGAAGTGAAAAACATCCCCCTGAAGAGCTTACCAGACTCAGTCCTCAGAAGAATAGGTCTTTCTGTCTCTGACAGCGACTCCTCCAGGAAGTCCACTGACTCTACAGATGTAATATGGATTTCTCCAGCAGTGATTGGAAGAAAAGGAAATGGATCTGCCTCATGGAAAGAAAGGCATTTGGCTGAAAACACACTCGCATTCCAAGGCACAGAGTTTAAGGCCGGTCCCTTGAAGATGTCTTTTGTCTCCTCCAACCGAGCAGCCAGAGACGTGCTCAAGAACATCTCCGCTGGAAAATGTTCTTCCAAAAAAGAGCCTTTACATCAGGACTCAGCATTGCCGGTAAATCAGAATGCTGTTGTTGTCTATAATGGGCAGATTTACCTGTGCATCAGGAAGGCCAGGAGAAAGCAACAAAAGACACGGAAACTACAGCTGTCCTCCAAGGCTGCCATTCCTTCAATTGTAGGGCTGCGATCTACAAGCTCAACAAAGGTAATTTGATTAGCAAAACAAGAAGTAACATCTATGAAACCTGAATGGGTCACTCCTTACCTGTGGAACCTCTATCAGCCCACGGTCATACCAGTAGACCTGCGAGACCATACAGCTGTAGAGATGCTGAATCTGACTAGAGGCTAATGTGAGAAACTAATGTCATTTATTGGCAGGATTCCTGAACAGCATTATGTGTCTGCAGCAGGTGCAAAGTTGATTCAATCCAGTCATACAGACTGATTCCAAGTCACGTACATACATTCCAGTTGACCCTAGTTCTCAATGAATGCAGTCAAATTCAGTTTATTATTCAAATTGGTTAAAAAGAAAATACAGCATATTACATCGACTCTTTGACTTGCAGCATTCACTCCCCCTGGATAAGCATTTAGCCACAGTGGAGAGGAAAAACTCCCTTTTAACAGGAAGAAACCTCCAGCAGAACCAGAACCAGGCTCAGTGTGAGCGGCCATCTGCCACGACCGACTGGGGGTTAGAGAGAACAGAGCAGAGACACAAAGAGAACAAAGAAGCACTGATCCAGGAGTACTTTCTATGGGAAGACAAGTAAAACATTATAGGCAGTAACTTCTTTAGTGGCTTCATCTATGAGAGAAAGACAGCTAACCAGATGAACTGTGAGCCAGTTTTTAAGTTGTGAATATAAAAAGAGAGCACATACAGTCACAGTAAAACAGGGTTAAACACAGGAGGACAAGGCCAAGTTTACGTCTATAGAAGGAGAACATTAAGTTGTTGACAGCCACAGCTCAGCCGATGTCTCTAGATGAGATACAGTAAAATAATCTAAGCACTACATACATAGAAGGAAGATGTATATGAGGTCAATAAGTATTTGCTGTATGGCACATGATGATGTCAGCAGCCTCATGGTCATCTTCCCTGTCTGTGGAGAAGCTCCCTGGTGTTCTGCTATCTCCTCTGTAGCTTCTGATTGCAGCCGGAACCAGAGCTGCTTCCAGGCTGGTGCTGAAAGCAGAAGAATTCTGTTCCCATCGTGATCCCAGGACCAAATCTACCTTTCAACACTCCTCTCTTCTCCTCCACCAGCAGGCTCTGCTCCTCTGTTCAGTTCGCTTTTCTCCACCTTTTCTTTTCCGTTTTGTTTCGGTCGTTTTACCAAACTAAACCTCAGTATACAAGAAGGCAATCACTGTAAAATGCTGAATCTTAATATTTATATGAAATTAATTATTATGAAATAGATGAAGTATGAAAACGACCAACATGGCGAGTAAACATCATAATAAGCAAATCAAAAATAATGAGCATGTAAATTCGCTACGTTCAAACATTTTGATGCTGTGTGACCATTCATTTAATCTTGCTAAGTTTTATCATCGTAATTCACACATTTCTGAATCCAGTCTAAATTCTATCATCGGTTAAATTCTCTCCACAGATTACTAGGAGCACATTGGTTGTTTTTTTTTTTCTTGCTTCTTTTAACAACCAATCACAGCTCTTAGAAGACAGCATCACACCTAGCAACGGGGTCAGCCACACCTCCTCACTAAGATTAGAATTTCTGTCGTCTCCTCGCTCAGAGTCGCTCTCTGCAGCGAATGGAATCGCTCTGAAGCTGAGACTCTGCCAAGAATCTTTTGGACTAAGTTAGGAGCTCCCTGAGAGGACTCTGAGCATCTTTGAGAGAACGAGCCCAGATGTTACATAGCCAGTTTTTACAGCTGTTTAGAGTTGTGAAGCAGTTGACTTCAGTTCTTAAAGTCAAGACTTTAAGACCTCTTATTTTTTCAGGTGGTTTAAATCACATAATATCCTCAACTGTCTTTAAATAGAGCCTCTTTTTGAAAGTAAAAAGTCTCCCACAACTGTCTGCTGCAGGTCTTTTAGGCATAGTTTGTAAGGAGCTAAGTTTAACAATCTCCTCGTAATCTGTGTCGATCTGTTGCATGTTCCTAAAACATGACCATAAAAATAATGGATCAAGTTACTATGCCACTATCTGGCCTGTTGCATTTGTGTGGTGATGCTTTCCATTTAATATTTCTGTAAGGATTGAAAAACTACTGTAAAAAAATGCTGCTTGTAGCAGCTCATTTTCCATGTTCACTCTTTATTTCTGTTAAATTGGTTTCTGCTAATGCAGTCAGTGCCAGATGGAAAAAAATGTCATTTCCATCATCTGACTGGGAGCAAATGAGGCTGACGTAGGTCACCTCAAAATGTGATCATTATAGTTTTCAGTTTAGACCTTCCTCTTTAGAGCGGCAGTGAATTCATCATGACCTGAAGCCAACGTTGGGAGGATATGGAGACGAAGGGACCACAGTATTTTCATATATTGAGATGGATCCAAACATCTAGCATGCAGGCCTGCACCATGCCAGATCTACTTTTATGTACTGATGGATTGTTTTTCCATCCCGTAGAAATAATATGGAGTCACTCCTATGTGCATTTTTGAGAATATAAATGTGTCATGAAGTTTTTTTCTGAGTATAAAAATGTGACACCATGCATACGTCACTTCTATAATGTACATTGAAGAGAATGAGCAATGGATAAAATGAGGAGTTTACTAAAAACAATGTAAGGTTGATGTGGTGCTGTTTTGTCTGTTTTTCAGGAGCTCATCAGTGGCAGACAGAAGATAAACCCTGATACAGGTAAAGTAAAGGGCTGTGAGAAGGCTGCTGAGCTGAAGAGAAAGGGTGGTTCTGCAGACAAGGCTGAGTATTCAGGCCCTTGTCCCTCTGACGGTGGACACAGAGCAGACAGTAACAGTCGGTACTTTAAAGCTCCCAGGAAAGAGTTGGCCTCAGAGGAAACAGCTCTACAGCCTTTGTATGTTCAGCCTCAGGAGAAGCAGGAGCACCCAACAAACAGGGTGATTGGAGAATATGACATGAACAACTTGGGCGAGGAAGAGGGGTCTGTCTGGGCCAATGACATGGATCGCAATCAGATGGACAGTCAGGATGATGAGAATGCTGGCAACAATGGGTGGATGATGATGAAGTCTCTGGGTGCAGCTGGTGCCTCGACATCGAAACACATGGACATTGACTTTAATGAGCTGGAAAAACAGGAGAAGATCGCTCAGCTAAAGGCCAAATTCATGCAGAAAGAAGCTGCTCTCAACGACCTGCTGTCATGATGGGGTGATGATTCTGCTGTTTCTCCAAATCCGTCTCATCTCCTTAAAAGCTTCTCAGATTTGTTTTAGACCAAACTGATGGAAGTGACCATTTAGCTGTTAAATGACGTACGAGTTGTTCTTTGTAAACTCTTTGCTCCGGGTTTGTTCTAAGTGGTATCCTGCTCATTTATGGACTCGTTTGTTTTTACATATTTGGAACCAAGTATGTAACATAACCATACTTATGTCTTCGTAGTAACTTTCCAAAGACAAATCCTTTGCCTCATACTGTAATGGCTAAACTTTATGTTCAGACGAATCGGTTTATTATTTGATGAATCTTTAAAATGAACAAAAATAAACAATACTGACCTGATGTCTTAATATTTACATTTTTCTTCAGTCAAAAGTCCAATAACTGCAATATGGTTTTTATATATAAAATGTCTAAATACTGGACAGACTGTTATTCATCAGCAACCTGCTGCTCTGTCCCATGATTTCCATTGGTACAACATTTGCCCTAAAATTCAGATTCATGTACAACTCCAACCCTAATGAAGTTGGGACTTTGTGTAAAACGTAAATAAAAACGGAATACAATGATTTTGCTAAACCAGTTAACACAGAACACCCAGAAACGCCACCAGCTTCTCTGTACCCCAGTTCATCTGAGATGGGCCAATTGGAAACGGGCTCTTTGGGCCGATGAGTCCAAATTTTAAATTTCTTAGGAAATCATCGTCCTCCGGGCCAAACAGGAAAACATCTATCTTGATTGTCATCAGTGCAAAGTGGAAAAGCCTGCATCTGTGTTGGTATGGGGGTGTGTTAGTGCCGATGGCATGGGTACCAGGTACATCTGTGATGGCACCATTAATGCTGAAAGGTACATCCAGGTTTTGGAGCAACATCTGCTGCTATCCAGCATTGTCGTTTTCGGGGTCGTCCTGCTTATTTTAGCAAGGCAATGCCAAGCCACATTCTGCATGTGTTACAACAGTGTGACTTGGTAGTAAAGGAGTTCTGGTACTAGACTGACCTACCTGCAGTCCAGACCTGTCTCCTATTGAAAATGTGTGGAGTGTTATGAAGCATAAAATACGACCAAGGAGACCCTGTATCAAACAAGAATGGGAAAGAACTCCACCTACAAAGCTTCAACAATTAGTTCCTCAGTTCCCGAACAGTTATTGAGTGTTGTTAAAAGGAAAGATGATGTATCACAGTGGCAAACATGACCCTGTCCCAGCTTTGTTGGAACATATTGCAAGCCTCAAATTCATAATGAAGGAATATTTGCAAAAAAACCAATAGAGTTCATTGAACATTAAATATCTTTTCTTTTTAGTGCATTGTGCAACTGCATATAGGTTGAACAGGATTTGCAAATCGCTATTCTGTTTTTAGTTATGTTTTACACAACGTCCTAACTTCATTGGGGTTTAGGTTGTAAATTTTTTTTGTGGTATGGAAGCCCTGAAGAGAAAGATGTGTTGATTTTATTGCTGTGTCACAAGTGGCTGATGATCATTATCATCACCTTCTTTTTGTACTTTAAAACAACTTCTTTAGTTTCAGAAACAACAGAGACGGGGGAAAACACTGGTAATGGCTGCAAAATGGACTTGAAACAATAAGCAAGGGATATATGGATATGGACTTGGTTGGGCTGTTGGAGAACTGGTTCCAGTTAATTGAGGTTCAGTAATTGATTTATTTAGTCTTTTCTGTTAAATAAAAGGGTTCCTTGTTGATCTGCTTTTGTTTGGTGTTTGTGGAGAAGGGGAACAGAACCTCAAACCGTAACAGTTGTACTACAGTTTGATTCACGTGAGCCACTGTAAACAACCCGTGGTGTGATTGGACATCACTCGGTGAATATTTTCCTGTTCTGGTGAGCAGAGCAGAAGAAGAGGTTGGTTACAAAATATGCAGCTTCCCACTTTAACACAGAGCTCCATCTGTGTTAGAAATAGACATGGTTATCTTTCAAAAACAAAAATGATAAAACTTTAAAGTCACCTTTAAAGTGATGTCACTGATGGCTGCTTTAAACAAGTTCGAAGTTATGTAATAAAATTCTTAAAATCTCTGCAGTTTGGGCAGCTATTGCTCCAAATAAAATCAAATACCAACCTGAAGGCTTCAAAAACGTCCAAATATAAATGGATGAAGTCAGAGTGGATTCCTCCACCTATTTCATGTCTATAAGCTGCAAAGTTTGGGCCAAAGTGTTTTGAATCCCAAACACAGAGGTTAGAATTATGTTAATAATCAAGTAAAGAAAGAAAAACCTTAACAGTGTAGTTTAGATAGAATGATTTGGACAATTTAGAACTTTTCTTTACTTCTAAATCACAATTTTTAAGGTTTTTGTTACAAGCAGTCACCATTATTGCGTTTAAAAACATTTTAGAATGCAGTTCTTCTCCTTATGGGGATGAAAACGCACTGCTGACGCACTTTGCTGTTTCACATAATTCAGCCACCAGGGGGAGTCCTCTCTCATGATTTCTTCTGGCATTTTGGTATGTCTAAAAATGATCAGCACCTAGCGTCCTATGTGAGACTGAGGAAGAAAACCCAGTGAAGGACCTGAAACAGGCCAAGTTTTCTGCTAACGGCCGTGCTGGACCTCACATTGTGTTTTCTCTCTGTCAAACGGTTTTATCTTTGGATTTCCCATAGATTCCACTGCAGCTGACAGAACAAATTGAGTCTCTGTGACTAAAGATCCTATTTAGAATTGGTTCTTGACTAATTGACAAACAATTCAAAAATCAAACTTAGTTCACAAAAACAAAAAAAAAACTTCTGAAAATAATAAGGTATTTCACTCAGTATGTGAAAATGAGTGAACAAGCAGCCAAAGTCCAAAAGAAATACAGACCCATTCAATAAATTAGAATATTGTTGAAAAGTTCATTTATTTCAGTAACTTGGCTCATTAAGTAAAACATCATATACATTCACTGCACACTAACTAATGTTTTCAAGCCTTTATTTCCGTTTAAATATGAGGATTCTCTGCTTCCAGCTGATAAAAACATGACATTTAAGATTAGAATATTACACCAGACCAACAGAAAAAAAATTTTTATTACGGAAATGTGGGCTTTTTGAAAGGTATGTTTTATACCTGCTTAAAGACTTTTTTCAAAAAATACTATCTGACAAACAAGCTTCACTGGAACACATGTTCTAATTAATTGAATATGACTTGTTAAGACCTGGATCAGGACTTTTGCACAGTGCTTTGTTTTTGTTAGACTTTTAAAATGACTGCTTGTAGATGTAATCACTGAACTGCCCATATGAGTGTGCAGGTCATCTTTGCAAATATTTGCTTCTGCTGTTCTCACACTATGAGGATTTTCCTCAGAGCTTTGTAATTAAAAGCCTTTACTTGAACTTTAACTGATACATAAGAAAGCTGATTTTATTATGCTTTAAAAGAAGGCATATATGTGTGTTATACAACAAACACAACAGCTCTTCTTTACATTTTTCCTAAAATCTAACAGGAAATGTAAGATATGTATCACTCCATGAACACCACAGTTAGTCTTCCTGAAAATGGATGAAACTGACTGAGTCCTTTATTTTCTCATTCTTATACTGAAATAAAGGAATCCTGTTTGTGCCTTGTTACGTGACAGTGATATGGCACAGTAAATAACCTGATAGTTGTTTGGGATGAGATCCAAGCATGAAACTACGTCAGAAGCGTAGGAGGGAGAAAGCCTTGCTGCTGCTAACCTCCCCTCTGGTTTCCTTAGTATAAATCTGCAGGTCAGCTGAGGTCCGTCCACCCAGACAGGATGCACCCTTCATGCTGCCACACTGCCCCAAAACTCATCAAGGTAAGCTTCCTTCTCTCCGCTGCTGTTAAACTCTAAAGCAGAACAAGGCTAACCAGTCAGGTTCTCTACTCGAGATGTCCACCTCTGTTTGCTGCAAGGAGATCAATGTTTCAATCAGTCATATGGTGGAAACTTTTAAAACTGCTCCGATGGGAGAAGGTTTGGATCCACTGAGACATTATTACTGTTTGGCTGCAGCTGCTGTTAGGAAATTGCAATACCCTTACTTGCATAAAAATTCATAGAAAGTATTACAAACAACTTTAAATGATGGATGAGTCACAGTTTAGGCAGACTACACAAAGCAGGAAAACAGGATAGATTTTTTTAGGAGCTTCAGTTTAAGGTTGTTTGATCGAATGAAATAAATAAAAAATGACCACATCCCAGTGTTGTTAGAAACAACTGTTTTGACCCAGGCTTTATCTGTCTGGTTTGGAAACTGGAAAAAAGCTCTATCTATGTGAAAAAGTTGGGCTGAAAATGAAGACGCTGCTTTTTTCAGATATATTTATACCATTATAAAATAAAAATAACATCTGATTCTCATCTCCCTGATTACATTTCAAATGATTACTGTAAGATAAGAAAGAACGTAAATATCTTATTTTTCATCCTGATTCCTCTATAAAGGATCTTATTCTGTTATCAGGTTGAAAGTTCCTTTAAATAGGACATCCATAACTCTGAACTCCCTGCTTTGCTCTGTAGAACAGAACAGAGATCTTTTTTTAATGTCACACATCTATGCATTTTGATGAGGAGGATGAATTAAGCTGATTTACAGAACCATAAGTGTTTCAAACCGACAGAAACTGTCCACACAGGAAGCTTCAGTTACACTGCCACTTCCAGAGCTCAGAGGGAAGAAACTGGATTCAAGTCCTTGGAAAGAAATTAATAAGAGCAGCTTAGTTTGTACCTTTAAGAGGATTTAAATGACCTTGCAGCGATTTTTGTGCATGTGTGTGACTCATATATGTTCATAAATATGGAATACAAATACGGCTTAAATCATTCTAATATTAACAACACAGTAAAATTATTATAAAAGCCATCTGTGTTGCATTTTAAGGACACGTTTAAAGTGGTGCTTTTGTTTATAAAAATAAAAGCTTGCAGGTAAAGGTTTTAGAAAATGTATCTGGGTTCCAGACCTTGGTTGTCTTGTGGTCATGAGCTTTGGCTAATAAAAATGAGCTTGAATCAATTAATGTGGTGCTGTTTTTAGAGTTCTGTGATTTACAGACCCACTCCACATTCCCCCCACAGGTCAGGGCAGTGGCAGAAATAAGAGAATGGATGGAGACGTTTTTTGACAAATTTAAAAGATAACTGGGACATTACCTTCAGATGCCTTCTCCTGCCTTAAAATACTTAAAGATTTAGGTTTGCAACACACTGAAGCCCAACATAAAACACACTAAATGATTTCCTTGTGGGGCTCCATAAGGCCAGCGTCCATTATGTAGGCTGGTCCCAGTTAATCAGTGTAAAATGCATTGTTACGTGCTTTTGTACAACCTAAATGATTTCTCTGTTTTTAGGTGTTGTGTGTTCGGATCTGTGTGTTCTACTGCAGCATGTGTCTGGCAGGATGGCCCCTGTCCTTGGAGGCCGCCCAACTCCGCTGTGGTTCCGAGCTCCTCAGTGACCTCTTATTTGTCTGCGGGGATCGTGGAATCTACCTAGGTGAGTCTTTTCCTTTTCTCTCTTTTGTGTATTTTCTGCTGTTCCGTAAGTCACAGTCAGCATGCAAATTCATGGTTTGGGATGTAAGCTGCTGCAAACACAATACATTACATTTCAGCCATGGTGTGCAATAATTGGTTGAATCAATGCAAAATGCACGGAAATGTATTACTTTATCTGTCTGTTTTTCTTTGTTTAAAAAAACAAATTTAATCTAAAGAAAGATTAGTTTCATGAAATGTGTGATCTCATTTTCAAAAGGGCTTCATAGAAACAACATAACAAAAGAAAGCAAATATATGGAAGATTACAAAGCACATGCATAAAAACAACTGGATCAAATACATATAAATGCTGTTTTTAAAAACATTGTCAGGTAAAAAAAAAAATCAGGTAACATAATTTAATTTTATTTAATTTAATAATAATTTAACAGGGGAAGGTTATTTTGTCACAAGATGATTTAAATTCCAACTTCTATAAAAAAATGGGACAAAGAACTTTCATAAAATGTAGACTAAATTCGATTTAATTTAAACTGAATAATGTGCTGAACAATGTCACAAGCAAACAGTAATGAACACATTGTGGAGAAATAATAATATTAGTTTATAATATTATTTATAGTTAAGTTTATCAGTTTTTTTGACTAAACCTGGTCCACACTCTCTTACAGGTTACAGGTAATTTTATTTTTATAGCTCCAATTTACAATGAATATTATTTTAAGACACTTTACAAGACAAACAGGTTCAGTTCATGTCCAGAAATATTTATCAGATCTACCCAATACAGTCCAGCCACAGATGAATTTAAAATCATACAATACATTCAGATTCAGTCTCAGTTATAATACAAGGCAACTCAAATTCTCGATTTAATCGGTAGAAGGTTTTTTATTCAAAGGAAGCTCAGCTGATTCCATTGAGTAAATGATTTTGCAGACATCCGTCCTCAGGAAGCATGTGGCGACAGTGGGAAACATCAGACTGGCCTTAGTTTTTCCCCTGCTTACATCTGTCAGCATGATAAAAGCATATAAAAACAGTCCGTCTTGCTACGTCTATCCTTAACAGGCCACATCTCTCAACTAGACAGTTTAGATATTTGAGACATTTTGTGTCCTATTATTTGTTAGTCTGCCCAGCTGGGGAGCACAGGGTCAGACTCTGTTTTAACTGACAACTGCATCTGGTATTTTCTGCAGAGAAGTGAGCAAAGAGAGGCTGGTGACTGTTGCCAGGCAAAGCACACATGCAAATGACTAAACAAGGCAAACAAATTGTCTTTCTGTCTGTGAGTAAAAAGGAGTTTTCTGGAAAAAAAGAGAAATGCATCCTCAAAAATTACGAGTAAATATTTAGTTGCTATGGGAGAAAACAAAACGTCTACAGAGAAATCGGAACTTAGGTAAAAAAATTTCAGCAGTTTAAGATCCTTTGGTAGGTTTTGTGTTAAAACAACAGAGATGCAGACTTGTTTTGGTTTGCTTTAAATAAATATTAAAATCCTGTTAAAAACAATGCTAAGAAGGTTATTGTACACTCAGACCCATACATACCTATTCCACGGTTATTGCGATGGTCACCGTGTCCACATGAAAACACGATATAAGCGTGAGGAAGTTATCAGCTGAATAACATTAATGCTTCATTTTTAGTTATGGAGCCAAAGCACGACCGTGCAGCATCCACTTTCTATTAGAAACAATAAAAAAAACCAATACTCCACCTTTGAGAGAGGGAATAATTTGGTTACTGCATTGATGTGTCAGGTTGTCAGGCATTGTTTAAAGCTCTATCATCTCTACCACAGTGCTCACACAATTACCCAGAAGCCCTTTCACCTGATTACCTTTCGCCCTCCTCTGACCAAGGCCACTTTCTGCATCTGCTATCAGACTGATGGCAATCCACCAGCACAGCAGTGGACTCTCCAGAACACTGTGCCTCAGTGTGTGATAGCCTTATTGTTAAAACAGTCATAATCTGAGAGCAGCCTTAGCTTTCTAACTAAAAACAAAGAAAAGGTGCAGAAGAGGAGGAGGAGGAGGAGGAAGAGCTGCAGCACAGAGCTTCTTCGAAAGTCAGCAATGGTGTACCACACTCCTTTAAAAGTCATCCAGGAACACAGGTCTTTGCATTCAACAACAGGGATTTCCACACTGTACTTTGTTGCATTATATCATGCTGCTCAGTATCTCCTCGGTGTACAGTGTTCAATCTGCATGCTTCCATAGCAAGGGCAGTGCCCAGTTCTCCCAAGATTCTCCCGAAATTCAGTATGAAATAAGTTTTTTTGGGTTTTTGAAATAAACCCTGAGGCAAGAATTGTTCTTGGTAATTCTCAACTGTCTGTCACTGAGTTTTGCATAAAATATTTGTTTTTATTGATTGAAGTTACCGTTTGTAACTCTGCTTGAGTAGATTGTTTTCGTTCTAACCTCCGTTGTGCAGCTTTCCCCCTTTCCATGATACATTTTTGGTACTTTTTCCCTTGTAAATACTACAGCAACTAGATTCAGCAGACAAATACCTTATGGGTCCCAGTAAATATTCAAGCATCAGGCAGTAGCATCCAGTTGAAATTGTTGGCTGGCAAATCAGTCAGTGAGCATAAGATTAAATAGCCACTATAATACAAACTGATCATCTAAACCAATGGTGAAAACCTGATGACAAAACTGAATCTGTTTTGTAGAGTAAGTATAAATTGTAGGTATAAATAATCAGTCAGTCAGTCATTTTCTACCGCTTATTCCATAGTGGGTCGCGGGGGAGCTGGTGCCTATCTCCAGCAGTCTATGGGCGAGAGGTGGGGTACACCCTGGACAGGTCGCCAGTCCATCGCAGTCCAAAAAATGTAATTTTTATTTTACATCATCTTCGACAAATTTTAACATCCCATAGAAGAAAATGTATCCATGCTCTTTGTTTCAAGTGATTTAAGTTTTCCTATATTTTAAACCCTAAAAAAAGAAATAAAATTGTGGTTATTTAAAAAAGACAACAGATGTCTTATAGTAGATGTTTATCAAAAATTCTAAGTTGTCTTTTTTCAAAAGGTCATGTTACATTTGTGGCTCTGAATGAGTTTTATTTAGCTGGGCAGAAATGGCTCCTTGGATTGTAAAAGTCAAAGAGCTCCGGCCTAAACTAATCTGTAGTCTGGCTGGTTAATTGCTTACATCTGGTATTTTACTATAGATGAGCACCATCTGCAAAACAAGATATTTTAATCCAGTCCAGTCTCATATTGGATACCTAATGGAAGCATTCTATTATTAACTGTTAATTAATTAATTATTAACTTGTAAAGAGTACATCTTAATCATGATGTGACATCTTTTCCTACAAATCTCTGATTTTACTCAGATGTTTTGTCCATTTGTTAAAGAGGTTCTAAAGAAAGCTGAAGCCTAAGTCATTTTTTTTTCATAATGTGATAGTTTTTGCAACTTGTAGGCCTTGTTGGAGCTGAAAGGGTTCACCTACATCAGCATTTTTTGTTCTACATGTGCTTCCATGTGGTACGTCTCTCCCTGCAGGTAAAGGTTCCTGGTCTGGTTATGGTCCTCGGCCCAGAGAGAAGGGAATTGTAGATCAGTGTTGCAAATCCTCTGGCTGTGAACTTTACCATCTGGAGATGTATTGTGCCAAACCAAAGGCCAAGCAGTTCCCTACAATTCCCCCAACCACAACTTCAACCAAAGCAACACACACCACCACTGCAGTGCTAGACATGGTATGACTGAAGCATTCAACTTTTTTTTATTACTTTTAATATTTTTGTTCTCTATTTTAATGTCTTCCAACCACCTTCCGACACTCATTTGTCTTGTAGTTCGAAGCTGTGTTTCAGAAGAGACTCTTGGAGAACATGGGAGCTCCCAACAGCCCAAAGAGAGGAGCCTACAGAAATAAAAATCTTTCATCACTTCTGCAGAAAAGAAAAACGTTCTCATCACGCAGGAGGGTAAACATGCAGAACTCAACCAGCTGGCCTCCTTCAGTCTCAGGAAGTCCCGACTGAGAGATGCATAAAGTTGACTTTTACCAGATTCTACATCATTAGGACGCTATAAATAATAAAAAAAAATTATGTCAACTTTAAGAAATTCACTTGTAAAGTAGGGAGCACAGCAGTCCGATAAGAACCCTGAAGCAGCTTCGAATCGACCGATCTAGAGGGCTGCAAAGACCTTGGCAACTTTACCATCAGCAACTAGCAGACCACTGATCTGCTTCCAGATCAGCATTCATTGAGCCCTCACTTCCTCTTTGACTTTCTTCATCATTACAGCCCGAGATGTCCATCGACACCATAATGAATGTTTGCTTCAGTGTTTTCTGGTTTCATCCTTATATCGCCGTACAGTATTTCCAGGTTTAAAGACCATGTAGTGGTGCTGATTTGGAGCTTTATGTGTGTGATGTCTGAAGCTCTGGAGATCCGCCCTCCTTCTAGCTCTGCTTTGGTTTCCACCTGTGCTGCATTATTTTACCAGCTCATGTCTACCTGCTGTTTGCACATGTTGAGTTACAGGTGAAGACCCGTCTAAGCCACTTTAGTTCATATTTTTGGTTAGCTTTTTTTAGTTTTATGCTTTTTCTGTTTGTGACACACCTTAGGTGATAGTGGGCTACATAACAGTGTGGGTCTTTACATGTGATTTAGCACTTTTTGTGGTTGAATGGAAGTGTACTCTATGCAAAGAACATTTTTTGTACTGACTGTTTTTTTAGCTTTATTACATTTTAAGTATAAACATGATTTTTTATTAAAGTGTTGCATTGACCTATTTATTTCACAATAGCTAGAATAAATATTACAGTTTTAATAAAAGTGTTATTTCTGAGAATGGTGTATCATTTGCCTCTTGATTTTTAAAGTGACCTTGGATTTCAGGCATGAATAATACATTCAACACAACTTGACATGACATTTAACAGAATCATAAAAGGAAGGTTCATTGTGTGTTGGCATTACAACAGTAATCTGTATTAAAGAGCTCTGGAGGTCATCATAAGTGTCTGTGTGGCGCAGCCTGATAAACTGATGAGTTTAACCAGCACTATTCAAAGATTAGTGAGCAAATGTGGTCCTTTTTTCTCCTCCATAGAAAGTATGAAAAGCTTTGGTTTAACCTTTTACAAAAATATTTTCAATTTTAGTAAACTGAATTAAAAAGAAAACACATTTATAGAAATTAAATGTTTAGCTGTTTGTGGTTTATTGAGATAATCCAACCTTGACCATTGTTTATTGTGTTTTAATTAAAGTGAAAACACAAATATAAATTGTAGCGCCTAAATCTAGATTTTGACATAAGAAGATAAGGCCCATGATAACATGGGGGAATGATGACTACATAAGCAGTCTCAGTTTCTAGTTTTAACTTTTAGCATTGTAAGTCATAATTTAAGGTGTATGGCCTGACTAGTTCATGTTTTATAATTTTTGTAAGCAATGACAAAGAACTGATAACATTTGGAAATTAAAAACTTAAAACCTATTTTAATAAAAGTGAGTAGTCCTTATAATTATAATTACAAAGCTTAGAAGGTTTTGAAGTCCACACACCCAAACTAGGCGAAAAAGCTTAGAAGCTGATCAAGATGCCAAAACTTGTGAATAATTTCAAAAACATTAATCAAGATACAGGAACATCAGAGTCCAAATGAACATCAGTTAAAATTAAATAGAAGATGGTCTGTGGTGAAATCCTACCTAAAGTCTCTCAAGAAAAGCAAAAAGCCAGAAGTGGCCCTCATCTAAAACTGATCTAGTTAACTCACACAGTGGCTTAGGTGCTGTAAAAAGGGTATCAGTATCTGAGTGCTCACACAGTGTGAAGGACAGGAACTCGTGTCAGCCTCAAGATGGCCTCCAACAAAGAAAATAAAAATAATTCTTTTGTTAGCCTAAAAGCTGTTGAAGTTTAGTGGAAAACATAAAAGCCTAACCCTAAAACCCTACAGGGAGCAGATTCTCTAAACTGATACAGTCTTGATTCAAGCAGCCAGACTTTTGGTTCATAGTTCAAGAGGCCTTCTGAGGGTCTATCAAGTATCAGGATTTAGCTAATCTTTTCTATTTTTTTTGTCCAGAATCTGATCATTTTCAATTAGCACTGACCATTTAATTAGAAGTTACAATTATACTTAAAAAAGGTGCCTAAACTCATGGGATGAACGACTCTTGTTTCATTACACAGCAGAAACAAACCAGTTTTATACCCAGGGCTGGTTCTAGGCATGCATATATGACGGGTCAGGCAGAAATGTAAAGGGGCCATCATCAGGTATACACATTATGCTCCAGTATGTTGATTAGTGTTTTCTTTATAGGATGGGGTAAACTGCGTAGTGCTGTGCAATTTGCCAGACTGCACTGGTTTCCCCCCAGTTGGGCTTCTTTTGAACAGATTGGGCTGGAAAAAAATTGCTTTGGGCAGGTTTTTTAAAATTTGGGCTGCTTTCACAGTAGTTTTTAGAAATTATTCATGGGGAATTCTATTAAAATAGTTGTCATTGTGTGGTAGAAAAAGAGAATCTGTCGACATCATCAATCTGTGATGGTCATTGGTTAATCAACTGTCCCTGTGAAACTACATTGGTCAATAGAAAACAGAAAATTAAAAAGAGAGATCATATTTCTCCTATTTTAGCTTCCCTTCATTGGGTCCCTGTTAACATATAAAGCCCTTAATGATCTAGCGCCATCATACATCAGAGATTTGATTGGTCCATATGTTCCTAACAGAGCACTTCGTTCTCAGACTGCAGGGGATACTAGTGGTTCCTAGAGTCTCTAGAAGTAGAATGGGAGGCAGATCCTTTAGTTATCAGGCTCCTCTCCTGTGGAACCAGCTCCCAGTTTTAGTCCGTGAGGCGGACACCCTGTCTACTTTTAAGGCTAGGCTTAAAACTTTCCTTTTTGATAAAGCTTATAGTTGGCATAGGTTATCCTGAGCTATCTCTGTAGTTATGCTGCTATAGGCTTAGGCTGCTGGAGGACATAATGACCACTTTCACTCTCTCTGCTAAACTCTCATACTACTCTCCAATTTTGGATTATTTGCTGTTATTTCAGCTTTTAACTTCATGTTCCCTCTCTGTTTTTTCTCTTTCTAGAACGGAAACCCAGCAGATTTCATCGAGTCACTGACTTGCAGCATTGACTCCTCCTGGATGAACATGTAGAGACAGTGGACAGTCACTGGCATTGACTTTGCAGCAATCCCTCATACTGAGCATGAATGTAGCGACAGTGGAGAGGAAACCTCCCTGTTAACAGGAAGAAACCGCCAGCAGAACCAGGCTCAGTGTGAGCATCTATCTGCCGCGACCGACTGGGGGTTTGAGAGAACAGAGCAGAGACAGAAAAAGAACACAGAAGCACTGATCCAGGAGTACTTTCTATGGGAAGGAAAATTAAAACTAATGTCTGATCAGAGGGGAGCCCAGAGAAAAGCAAGCTTTTCAAAGTCAAAATAACTCAAGATCAAACACCTCTAACTCATAGCAGTAAATACAAACTTTTTACAAAAACAATGCAATGTAAAAATCACAAATACTATATTGGTCCAAGTAAAAGCAGTTTTATACTATTTTACTCTGCTTTACTCTAAAACCAGATAACTGATAAGAGGACACAAGGTTGGAGGCAGGGCCTGAAGAGGACCTTTTTCAAGCACGGATGGACACTGAGACCAAGAAGTAAGCACAGAAATTCACTGAATTTAGGTTACCATGGTGTTACCATGTAGGGTTACACAACATCTAACGCCATGCAGGAAGAAAATCCGTCCTTATTTGGTAGCTGCTGCAGATCAGGGTGATGATTTTCAAGTGTGATGGTCACGGCACAGCAGCAGGCGTGACATGTCCCCCCCTCAAAACGTCCCAATGGACGGCTGGCGGTGGCCATGCCGCCCATGAAAATACTGGATCAACTGAGGGTCCAGGATGGCGGAACAGGAAACCCAGCTGCTCTTCTCCAAACCATACCCCTCTCAATCCACTAGTTACTGCAGGTCACGTCCCCGATGGAGAACATCCAGGAGATGTGTGGTGCTGAACAGAGGGAATCAACAGCTCCTCCTCCTGAGAGAGAAAAAAGGTGGCTGATAGCCCAATGAGACTTTTAATGGGGACATACCTGTTGCTGTACTAGTGAGGGAGCTGTGTGCATATTCCACCCAAGGTAAATACTGAGACCAGGAGGCTGGGTTATTGGTTATGAGGCAACAGAGGGCAGTCTCCAACTCCTGATTTGCCCTCTCTGTCTGGCCGTCTGTCTGGGGGTGGTAATCGGATGAAAGGCTAGCTGTGGCCCCCAGAGCCCGGCAGAAGGCCTGCAAGACCCTGGACATCATTTGAGGTCTCCGGTCTGAAATGATGTCCAGGGGGATGCCATGAATCCAGACCGCATGGAGTACCAGAAAGTCAGCTGTCTCTGTGGCTGTGAGCAACTTAACTAGCTCTATAAAATGGGCAGATTTAGAGAAGCGAGAACCGGTCAATAATGGTGTTAAAATAACACCTTGGGATTGGGGCAGAACGGTAACAAAGCCCAGGGCAATATGAAACTAGGGTCTTCCTGGGATGGACAGAGGGTGCACGTAACCAGAGGGTGATTTGTTACTGGACTTCCTGTGATTGCAGAGGGTACAGGATAGACATACTGACTGGTATCCTGAGCCATGGATGGCCTCCAAGAAATGTCGCTGCAGCCAAGTGAGGGTTTGTCAGGCCCCAGGATGGCAGGCGAACTTTGAGACATGAACTCACAGGAGCACTCTAGGACGGATCTTATCTGGAACAAACAAACAATTGCAAGGACAGTCTCCCGGAGTAAGTTGTTCTTGCTGAGCCTGTCTCACCAACTGCTCAATCTCCCAGGAGAGGATAGCCAGTTCACTGAAGCTGCCAGAATATCCTCAGGTTCTTGTCTCTGTGTTTCTGAGTTGAACTGGCGAGACAACACATCTGGCTTAGCATTCTTGGAGCCCAGTCTTTAAGTCAGAACAAAGTTAAATCTTGAAAAGAACAATGACCAATGGGCATGATGTGGAGTTAGACACTTGGCTGACTGAATGTAGGACAGGTTTTTATGGTAGGTCGAAACGACAAGTGGTTGAACTAAACCCTCAAGCCAGTAGTGCCACTCTTCCAAAGCCAGCTTTACAGCAAGCAGTTCCAAATCCCCCAAACTGTAGTTCAGCTCAGCAGGGGTTAGCCTCCTGAGCTGGTCTTAGCGGAATCAGATCTAATGCAACCATCCTCAATGACAAACCCCTAGTAAATGTACTTTGGAGAGATGGAAGTCACATTTCTCAGGCTTGACAAACAGTTTGTTCTCTAGTAGCCATTGGAGGACTTGTCAGGTGTGACTGACATGCTCCTAAGATAAGCATTACGCAGATCCAACTTGGAGAACACAGTAGCCCCATGTAGTAGTTTGATTGTAGTGGACATGAGTGGTAACGGATATTTATTTTTAACCGTGATATCATTTAACACTCTATAAAGTCCCAACTTCTAAAAAGCTCTGTCTTTTGGCAAACTGGGCAGCCAGATATTCTGTGACCGGGCTTACCACAGTAAAAGCAGTCATCTGCTTGAAGACATCTTTGTCTGTCTGTTGGAGTCAGGTGTGTACCACCAATCTGCATGGGTATATCACCAGGGGGCTCCAGAATCTGTGACTGAGCAGGAGGTGAGACAGGGGTGGCAGTGCCGTGCTTCAAGGTGGGTGGCGACAGCCAAGGAAGAACTGGTTCCGATCCGACATTGCAATAGGAAATTTAGGCACTTTGAAATCATCCCTTAGGGAGTGGAGATCAGGAGACGAAGTTGACTCCTGCTCAGTTGGGTCCATATTGCCGGTCAGATTGTTCTGTCAAACTTCAAGCATGGATGGACACTGAGACCAAAATGTAAGCGCAGAACACACTGAATTTATTATTATTTATTGATCAGTCTCTCTTGGTCAGACAGCCAAAGGTCAGATCCGGGTGATCCAATATAACAGATAGGAAGGTTCGACTTCTCAGGGTCAGACAGGCAGAAGGTCAAAGCCAGGGATTCCAAATCAGACTGGGGGGAAGTCAGGCTCTGGTTCGGACTGCTGCGGGTCGGGCGGGCAGAGTAACTGAACGAGGGAGAAAACAGACAGGTTAATAATCAAGTCAAACGTACTGAAACGTACATTACTGAAGGTAATGAATAGCCTGAAGGTTTTCCGTTTGAATATTTTGACATTTTGGTAAACATGAACCTTTTTCCTGTCTTTTCATTTTGTAAACATTTTAAACACTTTTTACAGATTTTAAACTTTTAGGCAGTTTGCAGGGAACAAGTGTGCAACTTGAGGAATCTGTAATCTAGTATCTAGTAATCTTAATATCATCAAGTATTACAATTTTTTGCCAATGGTTAATAAATATGGTCACCTTCCTAAAATAATGACCCAAGTCATTTTTTGTCAAAAATGATTTTTTCCCTAAATCATCTCCTCGTGATACTAGCAAAATCGTGCAAAATTGTCTAAATCCTCAGCTGAGGAGGTCATGCAGGTCCATGCCTGTTGTGTAATGGCCTTTGTCAAGAGTGTGACTTAGACAGTTTTACAGGCTTTTAAAAATGGCGACCGCTTCAGGAAAAACCAACATCTACCAGCCGCTAAAGCGATTTCCATAATTCAGGGCTCATCCCCTATTGGTAAGTGATAAGGATTACCACAATATATGCTAGGCGTTAAATATTGCATAGATATGTAATATTTTAATTCTGTGTTTCAGTCAGCATTTTTGTCCGCAAAGTAGCTACATTCATGAAGCAAGTATTAAGCAAAGAGAGAGCAAAGAGCTCCAGAACCTTTGGCTGTAACAAGTAATCATTTTTTGTCAACTCTTTTCTTTCTTTTTAAAAGATTACTTCAACTGTTTTTCTTTAGAAAGATATGTAGCTTATAAACAGGACCATAAGAAATGGCTATGTCAACACTCCTGTTGTTATTAACTTTTTGGGTGAAATTGTTAATAAATATTATAATAAATATTATATGTATTCTGTGAAGTTTTTTTGTTTCCTGAAAAACTTGAAAAAAATGACATAGGCTATTATTTTAGGAAGGTGAGGATATGTAAATTTACTATCGTAGTAACACTAGTAGTATAAAAAAAATCTGCCTTACTTCGTCTATATTTAACACATACCTCCACATTTTGCAAACAAAGAGGTATAGCTGCTAGTCTGGCCTCAGATTGTTACAACATTGCATACACTGTTGACAGTGTGGATATGTGTGTGATGATTTCCCTAAAACCCAAAGCTTTTACTGATTTAGAGGTGAGAAGCTTAATAAAAATAAGCTTGCTCCAAATTGTTGGCAGAAAGCAGTAATCCATTTGTCAGCTGGTACATTACTCCAGAGGCAGATGGTGAGTGGCCTAATGTGAACTTGAACTTCCAGCTGGAATCTACTGTGTTTCCATCCAACAGAGGTAAGCCTCAGGCAAGCTAGGCTGATGCAGAGCAGATACAGAACAGGACATTATTTAGACTTCAGGAGACACATCTTGGGTTGGGAGGCAGTGGTGACACAGAACAATCTTTACTTGGCAACCATTACAGGCCATAAAGGATGAGTTTAAATCCATGCACTTTGAAACAAAAACTGAAGACATGCTAAGAGTGAGTATCGCTGGTGTTCCTCAGCTAAAGTTTTTGTGTGGGTGTATGCTGGATAACTATTTTCCATTTGTCTGTGCTTTAGACCCTTTGGATTTTACACAAGATGTTCGGCAGAATATTTAGTTTCACCAGAAGTAAAGGCTACACTTTAGCTAACCTAATAACGCCTTAAACACAATACTGTGTGCTTTAAGATATTAGAGAAGCGCACCTGAAAGAGAAAATTTTAATTCAAAGCAGCAGTACTTTGTAGTGCTTAATGACAGTCTCTTGTCCAATGACTACTGTCATTTTCAGGGCCTAATAACATACAGCTCAATTTGATTCGAGATTCAGTACAATAGAGGGAAAGCCAACTTATCATGAAAGCTGCTGTAAAAAAGTATTTGCTCCCCTCTCTTCCACATACAACATGCAGTTTTGAAATGATGATTTCATTTATCAAAAGCTTTCCAAACCTACCAGACCATTTGTGAAAAAAGTAATTGTTCCCCTAGAATAAAAAATTTAATTGGGTAACCAGATGAATTGCAAAGCTGAGTAAAAATTTTAAAAGCCAAGCAAAGATTGATTACTACCCTAACCCTAACCCTTATATGGAAGCAGTCTGACAACATTAGGTAGAATAAAAAAATCTCAAAATGCAGCACATATTGGGCTGAAATAATCAAGCTCCGAAGAGAAACAAAACACAATATAACTCCAAGTAAATCAAACTTCTGTGAAATCAAACTGTCCACTTAGGAAGCAACACTGACTGACGATCAATTTCACATGCTGTTGTTCAAATGGAATAGACAACAGGGGGAAATCTTTGGCGATTAGCAAGACACACTCAATAAAGGAGTGGTTCTGCAGGTGGGGACCACAGACAACTTCTCAGTACCTATGCTTTCTGGCTGATGTTTTGGTCACTTTTGAATGTTGGTGGTGCTTTCACACTCGTGGTAGCATGAGACGGACTCTCCAACCCACACAAGTGGCTCAGGTATTTGCTGTGTCTGTCAGCGTAGTGTCCAGAGCCTGGAGGCGCTACCAGGAGACAGGCCAGTACACCAGGAGACGTGGAGGAGGCCGTAGGAGGGCAACAATCCAGCAGCAGGACCGTTACCTCCGCCTTTGTGCAAGGAGGGACAGGAGGAACACTGCCAGAGCCCTGCAAAATGACCTCCAGCAGGCCACAAATGTGCATGTGTCTGCACAAACGGTTAGAAATCAACTCCATGAGGATGGTATGAGGGCCCGACGTCCACAAATGGGAGTTGTGCTCACAGCCCAACACCGTGCAGGACGCTTGGCATTTGCCAGAGAACACCAGGATTGGCAAATTCATCACTGGCGCCCTGTGCTCTTCACAGATGAAAGCAGGTTCACACTGAGCACATGTGACAGACGTGACAGAGTCTGGAGACACCATGGAGAGCGATCTGCTGCCTGCAACATCCTTCAGCATGACCGGTTTGGCAGTGGGTCAGTAATGGTGTGGGGTGGCATTTCTTTGGAGGGCCGCATATGCTGGTGCAGTTGGCCCTGGGTTCCTCCTAATGCAGCACAATGCTAGACCTCATGTGGCTGGAGTGTGTCAGCAGTTCCTGCAAGATGAAGACATTGAAGCTATGGACTGGCCCGCCCGTTCCCCAGACCTGAATCCGATTGAGCACATCTGGGACATCATGTCTCGCTCCATCCACCAACGTCACATTGCACCACAGACTGTCCAGGAGTTGGTGAATGCTTTAGTCCAGGTCTGGGAGGAGATCCCTCAGGAGACCATCCGCCGTCTCATCAGGAGCATGCCCAGGCGTTGTAGGGAGGTCATACAGGCACGTGGAGGCCACACACAATACTGAGCCTCATTTTGACTTGTTTTCAGGACATTACATCAAAGTTGGATCAGCCTGTAAGGTGTTTTTCCACTTTAATTTTGTATGTGACTCCAAATCCAGGCCTCCATTGGTTAATAAATTTGATTTCCATTGATATATTTTGTGTGATTTTGTTGTCAGCAGATTCAACTTTGTACAGAACAAAATATTCAATGAGAGTATTTCATTCATTCAGATCTAGGATGTGTTATTTGAGTGTTCCTTTTTCTTTTTGAGCAGTGTATTTAATGTTCAAAAGGATGCATTACTTTTTAAAGACAGAAGTTCACAAAAAGCAAGATTACTATGCCTATAATTTGTTAAAGCCCAGATAATGATGTCATGACTTTGTAACTTCAACTTTGATTTAAATGGAGGCACACCTGAATATATTTTAAGGCAACACCTTTAACACTATGCCTACTTGTATGACAACACGGAAAATCAAAAGAATCAGCCAATATATCAGGAAGAGAATCGTGGACCGCCATGTCTGGTTCATCCTTGGGTGCAATTTCCAGATGGGAGGCAACAAACAGAAAAATATCTCAAGAGCAATTTTTGGAGGATGCACATGGCTGCTTGGTGGTTCCCCTGGGGCTCTCCTCTGCTTTTCTCTTGGGGGATTGCGGTAGTTCCGACAGTGGTCTTCCCTGGGTTCTTGTGCTCTGGTGGGTCTTTGGATGTCTGCGGCTTAGATCTTTTCCGTGTCTGTCTCGAGTACAGGGGGGCAGGTCTCACTTGTATATTTTTATGGAGAAGCTAGCTCACACTTACACCCACAGATGTTTAGATTCAGGTGTTAACAGATACACAGATGTTATTTATAACATCCTTTTATAAATATCAAGCGGATAATTAAAACGTTAGCTGTAAAGCTCCACTTGTGAAAGTAAATCTGTTGGGCTTCTTCATGGCAATCAGACAACAATTCAGAGTGCCACTCTGCCAGACAGGACAATAAAAAAAAAAAAAAAGAAAAAGCCGATTTACATCTCCTTCAGTGATCCTTAGTGCAGGCAGGGGGTCAGATGGGAGTGGGGAGAGGGTTGTAGAGTAGTTGGGGGGAGATGGGGGCTGGGTTGAACGTAGCTCCATTGTGTGGGAGTGAGGTTTGGATGGCTAGCTTTCAAACATACAGAAGAAATTGTTAAAGTTGTCAGCCAGTCAGGGGTTCATCATAGCATGGGGGGTCACGCTCGGAGGTTTGGAGGCAAGACCGGAATACAGAACATGGCGACAGGAGCTGGAGCGAAGGGCTGAGCCCCAGCGGAGACAGGAGCTGGAGCATCGGCAAACACATGAGGAACTGAACAAAAACAAGACTAAATACCAAAACCAAGGGAAAACAGATCTACAGGAAAATGTAAAAAAACACATGAACACAAGAATCCAGGAAGAATAGCTCAGAGAAGTAAACCAACAAAAAACCCAAAATGGCAGATCCTGACATGGGCGACAGACTCCTGTAGCTAATGATGTTATTTAAGGTCCTCCAAACTGTCTGCTGGGTCATTTGGTGAGAAGCTGCTTTTTAGCTTCTTGCCGTAGCTTCTCCTAGCTGCCCTGATCTCCTTGGTCAGTTTGCTTCTTGCCTGCGTACGGGGCTCGTTCCAAGCTCCTGATAGCCTCTTCCTTGGTCCAGCTCCTTCAGATTCGGAGTGAACAATGGTTTGTTGCTGTTACTAATTAATTTCAAATCAGTTTATTTTCTTACTGCCAATTAACAACAAATGCCTAAAGGCACTTTGCCAAAAAAAGGTAAATCCAATTAGATACAATGATCTCACTTATCAAACAATCCAGTCAAATTCAGTTTATTATATAAATTGGTAAAAAAAAGTTTTCTATGTAAAGAAACCCATTGCATCGAGTCACTTACTTGCACCATTCACTCCTCCTGGATGAGCATGTAGTGACATTAGGCAATCACTTGCATCGTGCCACTGGCTTTGCAGTAATCCCTCATACCGATCATGCATGTAGCTACAGTGGAAAGGAAAGTTCTTCAGGAAGAAGCCTCCGGCAGAACCAGACTCAGAGTGAGAGGCCATCGACTGCAACTGACTGAGGGTTTAAGAAAACATTCTTTTTTCTAGTCTGTAGAATGGAAAAGAGGAGATACAGTTAGCTGCAGCAAGAGCTCAACCAATGGGTGTGCCTAAGAGCAAGACAGAGTTAAACACTGAAATACAGGGATAGGTGTATCCATAGAAGGAGAGCATGAAGTTATTGGCAGCAGTAGCTAACACTCTACACTTTCTATGAGACCATTGTTACCTTTGGTGCATGTTCCTATGTGCAGGGCTTGGCTTGAATGGTCGGTTGACTGTGACTCGTCAGTCCACCCTAGCTCTTCCGAGAATGAAGAAAACTTTTAAATTAGTTAGTTGTGCAACGATATCAAAGATTATATGTTCCTGTGCATTTCAGGTACCAGGACAGCACTTTTTTGAAAGTGATCCCAGCAGACTCACAATGACAGATATTGCAGGTCTCATCGGTTTTGTCATGAATAACACGGCAAGATAAAGCCACTGTGTTTAGCAAGCCCTCTCCTCTGGTTACCCTGTGTGGTATTTGTTATTAGATTTCTCCTCTAATTTTGCTCTTATATCTCTACTCTACCTGTCTATGACTGGCAAAACCTTCTGAACGTTCAGCCAATTAAACGACAAAGTTTTGATCTAAGAAGGCAGTAGGTACCTGTTCACATGGATGTTGTGGAGGTACATTCCTCTCTCTGGCACTCGTCACAGATCCACTATGGTGGCATGAACAGAGGAAACCATCACCTGGTGTAACCTGCTCCTGTTTCTAGCATGATCAAGCTGGCCCTGTTGAACACTGGATGACAAGTTATTACATTTAATGACATCTTCACCTCATTAGAGCAGTTCTCATATTTCTCTCAACATCTTCCTCCTGGCTGCTCATTTTTAAGCTCATGGACGTCTGGCAAGGTGGTGAGACCATTTCAGTGTTTAAATCTTATCTTTGCTGTTGGAATATATGTTATATACCAACTTTGAAGTGAAACTTCTGGAGTATGACTCCACTCCCTTAAGCCTCTGCCATGTGGTATACCATACACCAAAATGTGTGAAGGTATGATGTTGTGTGGTGGAGGAGCATGACTCTGGAGCAGTACCCAGACATTGTATGAACATAATTTATTAAACGAAGATGAGAACACTTACATGGAGCACAAGGAATCGGGACAAGAAAGAGGGCGGAGCCACAGGCACTACAGCAGGAGATAACAACATGAAAACGGGCAGAGTAACAGGAGAATCTGTCGGGGAGCAAATTCAACAGGTGAGCTTAAATACTGAGGGATGAATGGAGAAATGACATAGGGCCGTGTCACAATACCTACACTACACTTTACACCCCTCTATGAAGTGTGTACTTTGCAGAAGTGCACTGTGGCGGATACTGAGTTGAAAACAGGAGGAGTCACAGGAATTATTAGAAAAATAGGGTTTTAATTTTAACCCAAAAACTGAAATTACCAAATGCTGAGCTCATAAAAGAGGTCAAAGAAGCAAGTAACTACACCAAACACCACAGTGCAGCTAAGTTTGTTAATAAACTAAACACCAAAAAATAGAAAACAAAAGTCTTAAACTTTAAATACAAATATTCACTTAAATGGAAAAGCTTGTTTAACTAAAAAACTCCAAGTCCCCCCCTCTCCAGCTGTTATGATTCTGGCACATCTGCTCTACTCTGTCTCTCTGGCTGCAATCAGCAGATGAGATGCACCTGGTGACTGCTGCAGTGCAGTGCAATCTGTGGCATTCCAAGCATCTGTGTCTTCCCTGATATATACTGACTCTTTTTTTTTTTGTTTGTTTTTTACCGTGTCCTGTCCGGCAGAGTAGCGCTCGGAATTGTTGTCTGAGTGCCAAGAAATTGCCCAACAGATTTACTTTCACAAGCGGAGCATCACAGCTATTGCTTTAAAGCTCTGCTTGATATTTATAAAATAAACTTTATTATAAACTTCTTTGGGAATATTTCAATTGTTAGAGAAGAGCAGTGGAGAGTCCCGGGGGAACCACCCAGCAGCGACAGTGCAGAAGCCCCAGGGAACCGCAGCGACGAGTCCACAGGCCCCGCCGGCAGCCGTCCACGCCCGAGCGGATCCAGCCATGGACCCAGAGATATATACTGACTGACAAGCAGACGGTGCCAGATTTTTTGAAAGCCATCGTGTGAGTAGATATCCAGCATTCCTTCCTGACTGATCGTTGTTTTGACCTTGCCTTGCCTCTTGGATTTTTGCCTCTGCCGCCCCTTGTCGGACTGTTTGGTTTTTGGGGTTTTGACCCTGTTTCCTGCATCTGATTTATGCCTCTGCCTGCCCCCTTGCCCGACGTCTTTTTTCCGATCTTTTGACCCTTTTTCTGCCCCCTGGATTATTGAATCAGCCTAGCCCTTGGATTATTAGCCAAAGTCACCTGTCTCTCTCACCTCGCTGTGGAGATCCCTGCCTTCTACCCACTGAGGGTTTCCCCTCGGGGTTTCAAGTTTAACCCAAGACAAGAACAGGTTAGTGACTTTTCGGATCCTTGCAAGATTTGGGAAACTACAAGTCACAATCCTTCTTTCTGTTCAGTAATTTCCGGAAGCTGTGTGGAGTTTAACCTGAGTGACGTTTTCCTGTGGTTGAATAAACTTTTTTAAATTTTTTCGTTCTGTGTCTAGCTGAATCTTGGGGTCCCCCTTTTTCTAATTCGTAATAGAAAAATCTGGCCAAAAATGGACCCCCATCGACAGCACAGCAGGGGCGCATCCACTTTGATGAGACTCTTTCCTGGTGGGTTCCGGCATGGAGGAAAAAATTTTTTTCCACATTACGTTCGGGGCAACCCTGTCCCCCAAGCTGCCACGTCAAAAATTAAACCACCCCCAAGTGACACAAAGACAACAGCAGAGGTAAGGGAGCCACGCCTATCTCCGCCTGAGATTTCAGGGGAACCCAGACCAGTGTCGAGTTTTCCTAACTCAGTGTGAGATTTTTTTTGAGCTTCAGCCGTCTTTTCCTTTCCACTGAGCGCCCCAAAGGTGGTTTTTGTTATATCTCTGCTGGCAGGAAGGGCGAAGCAGGGGGGTACTGCTGAATGGCATAACAGGTCTGCATCTTGTAACTTCTATGAAATTTTTTCCAAAGGAACTCATTCGATTTTTTAACCCTGTTCTTCCAAGTTGTGAAGCCGCAAGAGGCTTACTGTTCCTCAAACAGGGTGATCAGCCTGTCTCGTCCTATATGATTGACTTTCATTTGCTGGGCCCGCAGATACCCTTTGGAATGAGGCAGCCCAAATGATGCATTTATGCAAGGACGACTAAAACGCAGACATCGAGGATGAGTTAAGCGACCCTGACACCCCCCCCTCCTCCCTGAAACAGCTCGAGGATCTTGGGGCTGCTCGCATAGATGTTCGGCGGGCAGAGAGAAGGAGGGAGAAGCACATAGGGGGTCGTCCCCTCATTTCAGGGTCCGGCACGCCTGCGTGAAAGAAGGAGCCGGTCCCCTCTCACTGAGGAGAACGATGATTGTGAGCCCATGCAGTTGGGCAGAACCAAGATTCCCCCCTGAGGAGAAAGATCGTCGGAGGAAGTTCAAGCTCTGTTTTTATTGTGGAAAGATGTCCATTAAAAGGACAGGCTCAGAGAAAAGGGGAGGTCTCTACTGACCGAAGCCAGCTAACTGCCCTCCTCCTTCTTTTTTCCTGCTTGTTTTCAAACCTCTTCCATGTCTTTTCCAGGGGGCCGTGTTTATTGATTCAGGAGCAGACACTGAATTCATGGACAAAAACATTCGCAAATAAGAACAGCATAAAACTCATTCCGTCAGCTGACACACAAAACGTGCTAGCATTGGATGGTCACAGCATGAACAATTCAACCTCAGGACGGAGGAGATTACCTTAACAGTTGGAGGTAATCAAAAGAAAAAGTAACTTCATTAAAATCATTAATTCACCTGAACTTCCTGTAGTCTTTGGGGCCCCCTGGTTGCAGAAACACAACCCTCACATTGACTGGAAGAAGAAAGAGATTCTGGGGTTTGGCTGAGTCATGTTCCGCTGCCGCCCTTTTGTCTGCTGCTATGGAGGTCAGCGTGGAGAATAAGGGCGAGGCCAAACATACCCGGATTTTTTCCAAGGTACCCCCAAGAATCCATGACTTAAAGGGAAGTGTTTAATAAGATCAAGGCCATAGCTCTGCCACCCCACAGACCAATATATGTGCTATTTATTTGCTTCCTGGCACTCCCCCCCCCCCCAAAAGGCAGGCTTTACTCGTTGTCTGGTCCAGAGCACAGGGGCCATGAAGAAATATGTTGATGAGGCATTAAAGGCAGGACAAAATTCAAACTTCTTCCTCTCCTGCAGGTGCTGGTTTCTTTTTTGTTGGGAGAAGGATGGTTCGTGAGACCATGCATTGATTATAGAGGCCTTAATTAGATAACAGTTAAAAAATAGATACCCCTTACCACTCATGTACACAGCTTTTGATCAGATCCAGGGGGCCCAAGATATTTTCTAAGCTGGATCTAAGGAATGCTCATCATCTGGTCCGAATCAGGAAAGGGGATGAGTGGAAGACGGCTTTTAACATGCTACGGGGGCCATTATGAATACAAGGTCATGGCAATTTTGGGTTTACTAACCCTCCTGCTTTTTCAGCATTGGTCAATGATGTTCTAAGAGAAAAAGGGGGCAATTCGTGTTTGTCTACCTTAATGACATATTTAATCTATTCTCAAGATCTGGATACCCACAGGAAACATGTCAGAGCGTTCTCCCGAGTCTTCTGCAAAACCAGTTGTTCATCAAGGCAAAAAACTGTGAGTTTCACACCACTACTACATCCTTTTTTGGGCTTTATCATTTCCCCAGGTCAAGTGATTGTCGATCCCTCTAAAGTAAGGGCCCTCTTGGAATGGCCTGTCCCCACTGATCGTAAGCAGCTTCAGAGATTTTGGGATTCGCAAACTTCTATAGGAGGTTTATTAGAAATTACAGCCTGGTTGCTACTCCCCGAATGCTCTTACCTCTTCCAAGACAAGATTTGTATGGAATAAGGATGCAGAGAAGGCCTCAACAGGTTAAAGGGAATCTTCACGTCAGCTCCAGTGCTACGGTCTCCTGACCCAGAAAGACAGTTTATCGTGGAGGTGGATGCCTCAAACACTGGGGTTGGAGCCGTGCTAAGCCCGAGAGGTGAGGATGATCGTGTTCACCCATGTGCCTTCTTCTCAAAAGGACTCTGTCACAGGCTGAGAGGAATTACGACGTGGGAGACAGAGAGTTGCTGGCCCTCAAGTTGCATTGACGGAGTGGAGACATTGGCTGGAGGGGGACTAAGCCGTTTATGGTGTGGACTGACCATAAGAATTTGGAGTACCTGAAATCAGCAAAACGGCTGAACCCAGGCAGCAAGGTGGGCTCTGTTTTTTTTTGGGGGTTTTTAATTTCCCTGTCTTACAGGCCAGGGAGTAAAAAAATGGCAAACCTGACGCCCTATCCCCGGATTCAAGAGCCCGCAGAATCTCAGTCTGCAGGTGAAGAGGGGTTTATCCCTCCTGAGGGCGTCAGGGTTGTCTGTGTCCCCAGTTGAGGTGGAAAGGGAGGTCCAGGAGGCCATTTGGATCTGCCTTCCCTCCATCATGCCACCGGACCGCTTTTTTTTTGGTTTTCCTGAGCGCCTTGTGGGGCCTAAGGTACTGGAGTCTTGTCATTGCTCTCGTCTCGTTTGTCATCCTGGAATCAGCAAAAACGATTCAGACCCTTACAAGCTCAGTTTTGGTGGCCATCGCTTGTGAAGGATGTCAAAGACTACGTTTCTGCATGCACTCAATGTTGTCAAGCCCAATCTTCTCGTCGCCCCCCTCGGGGGTTTTTTGCACCATTGCCCATTTCCCCCCGCCCATGGTCACACATTGCTATAGACTTTGTAACAGGTTTACCCGGTGTCAAATGGTCACTCTGTTCTACTAACCATAATTGACAGATTTTCGAAGATGGTTATCTGGTGCCCCCGGAGAAGCTTCCATCTGCAAAGGAGATGGGTGAGATATTGACCAGAGAAGTTTTCAGGCTCCATGGGATACCATTGACATTTTTTCCCGATAGAGGACCCCAGTTTGTGTCACTTTTTTTGGGGGATTCTGTTCTTTGTTGGGAATTTCTCTTAGTCTCTCTTCAGGTTTTCATCCTCAATCTGATGGGCCCAAACTGAGAGAGCCAACCAAAAAGTGAAACCAAACTTCGCATTTTGTGTGAGACAGACCCGACCAAGTGGTCACAAAATTTGCCTGGGTTGAATACGCCATGAACCTTTCATTCAAGTGCCACTGGTTTTCCCCTTTCCATTTTTGGTTGGTTTCCAGCCACCCATGTTTTTGGTTCAGGAGAGAGAGGCAAATGTCCCGTCCGCCCCAAGCAGCTGCCCTAAGGTGCCAAAGAATATGGAGAAAGGCCAGGAGGTCAATGATCAGAATGTCCTTTTGTTTCCCGCGAGAACGGCCAACCGGGGGGCGGATCCCTGCCCCTAAGTACCAGGTGGGGCAGAAAGTTTGGCTCTCCGCCAAAGACCTGCCGTTACGGATAGAGTTCCGGAAGTTGGCACCCAGATTTGTTGGACCTTTCCCTATCTCCAAGATCATCAACCCTGTCTCTGTTACGGCTGAGATTACCCAATTCCATGAGGATTCACCCCACGTTCCACGTTTCTCAGGTCAAGCCCTTCGTGGAGCCCCGTCTCGTGTGTGTGTGTGTGTGTGTGGTTTTACTCTTACCTCCTCCTGCAGGGTGCGACTGGCAGGGGCAGCCACACAGCTGAAGACCATCAGGGCTAATCAAGAGGAGCTTCTTAAGCAGCGGTAACCCTGAAGGAGGCATCAGATTGTTAACTTACCTGAATGGTAATTATCCCAGCAGACCAAGCTCTGTCTTTTGTTTTTCCCTGACCCTGTTTCTTACCCACATTTTGCGGCGTGGAAGGACTCCCCTTCCCCTGGAAACTCCTCATCTTCTTTACAGTAAGATTAATCTACTAACACTTCCACATTACCTCCAGCAACCTACATTCACTTACCTCCCTTTCTCAGTGCACCAACCAGCAGAACCCAGATTCCCAGAAGACCCTGTTACAATTTCCTATTTACCAATAAATCAGTTTAAAATGAACTCTGCCTCCGTTATTGTTGCTCGCACTACAGTCACCTGGTTTGCCATTATGACATCACAATCTGACCATGTTGACTCTGCGGCACAATTATGGACGGCCCTCACTCAACAGGGCATTTTGCTCGGGCAGCATGATCATCTCCTCCAGACACTTAACCAACAAACATTATGACATGTGCAGGTTACAAGCGTGCAAAATTGTAAAATTGGGACAGTATGGGTTACGCCATTGACTTGCAAATCTGCATCGTAACTACAGGATCAAAAATGGCTGGACCAGTAGCTGTTTTTCCAGTCCTTAAGATATTTATACACGCATGTAAAACCTATATCATTTCTTGAACATACTACACAGTCACAGAGTCATTCTAAATTATCAATCAACTTCCTTGTACTTCTTTTTAAGATTTTCCCTTTTTTTTGCATTATTGTGGGGTTCCTTTTCCCTCCAGTCTCATTATTTTTATTATTTCACTGGAAGAAACATACATACAGTACAGACCAAAAATTTGGACACACTTTCTCATTCAAAGAGTTGTCCTTATTTTCATGACTATGAATATTGTAGCTTCAACTGAAGGCATCAAAACTATGAATTAACACATGTGGAATTATATACTGAACCAAAAAGTGTGAAACAACTGAAAATATGTCTTATATTCTAGGCTCCTCAAAGTAGCTACGTTTTGGTTTCATTACTGCTCCGCACACTCTTGGCATTCTGTTGATGAGCTTCAAGAGGTAGTCCCTGAAATGGTTTTCACTTCACAGGTGTGCCCTGTCAGGTTTAATAAGTGGGATTTCAAGCCTTATAAATGGGGTTGGGACCATCAGTTGTGTTGTGCAGGAGGTAGATAAAGTACACAGCTGATAGTCCTACTGAATAAACTGTTGGAATTTGTATTATGGCAAGAAAAAAGCAGCTAAGTAAAGAAAAATGAGTGGCCATCATTACTTTAAGTCCGAACAATTGTGAAAACTTTGAAAGTGTCCCCAAGTGCAGTCCGAAAACCATCAAGCGCTACAAAGAAACTGGCTCACATGAGGACCGCCCCAGGAAAGGAAGACCAAGAGTCACCTCTGCTGCGGACGATAAGTTCATCCGAGTCACCAGCCTCAGAAATCGCAGGTTAACAGCAGCTCAGATTAGAGAACAGGTCAATGCCACACAGTGGCAAAATTGGATTGCATTCACCTATACAGTATACCAAAACATAAGTTATTTCAATACTTACATTTGAAAACAGATTTTTTAGGGCAATAGTGCGGCTGATACCAGGGTGACAAGTGAACCTTGCTGTAAGAAACCAATAAATGAGTGTGCGGATGACAGGACGTAAGTGCGATTAGGTGGGTCCGTGCTGGGATCGGGTCCGGACTGGAGGGCTTGTTGACAATGTTCTCAGTCTCCAATGAAAGAGCTCCTATAGTGCAGTGGGGTGAAAGGATAGGTTCAGGAGAATTATTTTTCACCGAGGAGAACTGGCAGGAGAGAGCATCAGGTTTGGCAATTTTTGAACTAGGACCGTACGCAATGTTGAAATGGAATTGGGAGAAGAACAAGGACCAGTGAGGCTATCGAGGGTTGAGATGCTTGGAAGACTGGAGGAAAGATACATTTTTATAGTCGGTCCAAACCATCACTGGGAGATCTGTGCCCTCCAACCAGTGCTGCTACTGCTCTGCAAACTTGATGGCTAAGAGTTCCCGGTCCCCCACGTCATAGTTGCATTCAGATGCCAATAGGCGTCGGGAGAAAAAGACATAAGGATGTAGCTTCTGGTCTGATTCTGAGCATAGGGAGAGGACAGCACCAATACCTGAATCAGATGCATCAACCTCCAGGACAAACTGCTTCCAGGGCTCCGGCTCAACTAGAACAGAAGCTTCAGAAAAGCGTTTCTTAAGTTCATTAAATGGAGAATCAGCCTCAGGAGACCAGGAGAAGGTTAATTTTGTGGAGATGAGTGAGGTAAGTAGGGCAGTGGTTTAACTGTAATTTTGTATGAATCTTCTGTAGAAATTGGCGAAACCCAGAAACTGTTTTAGGTTCTCAGGAATGGGTACTACATGACTGCTCTTATCTTCTCCGGATCTGCACGAACCGGCCTGCCCTCGAAGATGTAGCCCAAAAAACAGAGGGGAGGTAGAACTCAAATTTTTCAGCCTTGACGTAAAGTTGATTCTCCAGAAGGCGCTGAAAATGAGAACATCCTATAGACAAACACAAAGATGTTTAAGAACTCATGGAGGACATCCTTGACAAGCGCCTGGAAGATGGCTGTATCCAAAATGCCCAAGTGGTATTTGAAAAGCCGTCTTCTATTCATCCCCCTGAGGGATAAGGACAAGACAGTAGGCATTGCGAAGATCAAGTTTTCAAAAAACAGTGGTGCCCTGAACTGGTTTGAAGGCCGATGTGATGAGGGGAAGTGAGTGTTTATTCTTTATTATCTGATTTAGACCTCTATAATCAATGCAGGGATGGAGTGTATATATATGTTGAGCTACTGTATAATCTTTAGAGGTGCACTTAACGTGGGCCTCAGTGCTGTTCTCCGATGATAGTCGATTCACGCTGAGCAGAAATGATGGCCGCCAACGAAGTTGGGGACATCAGGGACATCACCGCAATGCATCAGTTACTGTTGTCACCAGATGAGCCTTTGGTGGTGGTGGTATTACAGTGTGGGCAGGTGTGTCTAGTCAATACAGAACTGCTCTACACAAATGGTATGGTGACAAGCCCATACTACCTGAATAACATCATTGAACCAGTCTTTGTATTCCAGCTTGAACAACACAGGCCTAATTTCATCTTCATGGACGACAATGCTCCAGCTTATCAAGGTCACATCATTAGGGAATGGCTGCTGGAGACTGGTGTACCTGGAATACAGTGACCTGGACTTTCTCCAGACCTGAATCCTGTAGAATGCCATTGGGATCAGCTTAATCGCTGTCTAGAGGCTTGTGACTCTGTACCCCAGAACCTCAATGACCTGAGGGTTATTCTTCAAGAAGAGTGGGATACCATGTCTCAGCAATAATAAGTCGACTTGTGAACAGCATGAGACATAATTTTCAAGCTTTAATTCGTGCTCAAGGGCACAACGCATTCTTGAGACATTTGACCTATTTTGTTGTGGTGTACCCATGTACCTCTGATGTTGGCTTTTGTTTTAATAAATAGTTTCGCATGAAGGCATGACAAAATAACTGTTTAAAGCTTCTACTTAAATGCCTTACTTTCATGATATAACATTACTGTAGTGTGATATATTTATATATACATATATATATATATATATATATATATATATAATATATATATATATATATATTATATATATATATAGTATATATATATATATATATACAATATTTTGAGCAAAACTGTGCTCTTACCCTGCTAATTGAACCTTCACACTCTGCTCTTACTGGTGCAATGTGCAATCAATGAAGACTGGCTACCAGGCTGGTCCAATTTAGCCATGAAACCTCCCACACTACAATAACAGGTGTTTCAGTTTCATTGTCCAACCCCTGTACATTAGTGTTTGTAATATTTTTACATCCAGAAAAACACATTCTTTGCAGTACATTTATGCAATACATGTCAACATTTACATTGCATTAATCTCTTTAGAAGTATGTCTAGAGATTTGGTGCAATACAAGATCTAAAGATCTTAAGTTCAACAGTGTCCTCACACTGCACTGACACAATGTTGATATTTACTGTTTCTCAGTATTTTTTGTTGCAGTTTAGGTTGACGCACAGGGTGTCAGCAGGGCCACCTGTCCCTATCTGTTTCGGTCCAGAGGCAGAGTCCTGTATCTCTCTGTCAAGGCTGCTGAATGAACTGAATGCTCTCACTCTACTGCTACCATATCAGCAGGGTCACATCTGCAGCAGAGCAGCTGCAAACCTCACATGCCAAACAAAAACGCAGAATTCAGCACAGAGCAACATAAAAATTCATCTGGAAGCAGCTACTTAGCTGCAGTACAGAAAACAAGAGGATAGAAAATCCAAGGCACTCTGTGCCCATAAGTATCATAACAAACATCTTTTTGGAATATAAATATGCAGGGAACCATTATGAAAATACAGTTCAGATTTATTTAATGTGGACTTAACAGTCATGATAGAAATAAAGCAGACCCTCTGTCAGTTTTACTGTGTGAATGATCTAACATTTACTAGGTTCTGATATTATTTAAATCTAACAAAACCATTTAGCACACCAAATATCACAATTTCAGACAATGGGGACTTGATAAAGCGCTGCACAAGTGCAGGCCAATTACCATTATTATTATACAAAGCTGATACCAAAAGGAAAACTGGTGGAAAATTAAGTACACCCCAAAATGTCCAGAAATGTACCAAATATATAAATTCTAGATGCCCTTTTTTACCTGGACAGTGTATAAAAACAGTGTAGAAAATAATGCAATAACTGAAATGTACACAGTGGCTCTGAAAAGTTTACACTCACCTTTAAAAATGCTAGGTTTTTGTTACGTAAAAGAAGGGGACCATGATAAATCGTTTGCAAACTTTTTCCAAGTATAATGTGACAATTATGCTATAAGATTCTACTTAAAAGCAAATGTTTTTGTTTTGCAATAACAAACAGAAAATAAACAATTAAATAACATGGTTGCTAACAATTTTAAACTCAGTTTTCAGTGTTTTGTCAAATATTAGTTCTGGACTTTGGCAAGGCCATTGCAAAACGAAAATTTTCCTTTCATGAAGTAATTTGTTTTTTTAATTTGAATGTATGCTTGGACTTCTAGTTTTTTTGAAAACTATATTTCTTCTTCATCCTCAGCTTTCTAACAGGCAGTTAGTTTGGGTCCAAACTAACTGGTATTAGAAGCAGTCATAGCTGAAGAATTGTAACTGGAACCTGATGCTGCTATCACCACATTTCACTGTGGTAATTCCTTTGGTGATATGCAGTCTTGATTTTGTCTAAACATACCTTTTGGGATTACAGCCCAAAAGACCAAGTTTGCTTTCATCAGACTATAACACATTCTCCGACAAGGTTTTGGGAGATTTCAGCCAGGCCTGGGTTTTTTCTGTGAAAAAAAAAACATATGTCTTGCGATATTTTTCTTTAGTCAGAGACAGAAGCCATTGCTGACTTACTGTTGTGCAACAGTAGACTTGGTATGGCTATGAATAACTATAAATAAGTACCTAAGGCAATTATTAACATTTTTGTAATTTTAATCAAAATTACACAGTCGGGGCACCACCCCGGCCATTAATTTAATATCAGAAATTAATGGCCAAAGGGCTCTCAGGCTCTGTCAGTTATATTTTTATGAATACCTGCCTGGTGAGGTGTAGTATTATAGGCCATAAATGAAGGACTGAATTTGCGCACTGATGTTTTAAAACAGCACGCATGATACACATATACAGAATAAGCACAAACAACTACTCTCCAAAATACAAGAATTTATTGACAAAATACTTGCACTTAGTCAAGAAACTCTTTAACTAGGCTAGTAACATTCAACTAAACTATTAGTAAAAATGAAATGAATAACAAAAACTAATAAACACCAATAAATGAGTTTTAAAAGCTAACAAAGAAACAACATATATGCTGTATAGTGACTGATTGAATGGAGTGATGGACTACCAAGATGGCGGTGAAAAACAGATATCGGCAAAAATCAGTGTGATGATGTCACATTTGGGTTTAGCGGCTCAGCTAACAACAGCTGCAACGGCTGCGGCACTATTTAGCAGAAGTTCCACTAATACAAATACTAATGTATGTATGAGTGTGTATGTTAGATGTGTGTATGTGTATATAAAACAGAAAACCAACAAAACATAATTTTTTGTATGTTAAGTAGTCGGTGAAAGAAGAAAATAAGAAATAAAAAAATACAGTTGAAAAAAGCTGTGGGTGTCAGAAAACAAAAAAAAAAAAGACAAACTTTGCATTTTAAATGAAATTTAATATAATGTAGTTTAGATGAAAATTAACTTGGAAGACTCACCTCTACATCCGGCTCCATCTAACTACTCCCCCACATTCTCCGCTCCAACCAATCAGCTTCTGGTCTGCATTCCTCCTCAGCCAATCATCCCTCCAGGCTTCGCTTTAAAAGACCTTCATATGCAGAATCTCCTGCTCTTCAGCTGAGCTTCTACCCTGCTCCACCCCATCTCCACCATCAGGCTTCAAGCTCCTTCCGAGTCCCTTATCTCCTCAGGCCTCCACTCCACCACCAATATCAGGATCCCGGGGGGAAGACTCCTCTAATTCTAACCCTAAGATGTTCATTCAAGCTCATGTCATTATCAGCATCTATGTCTTCCACCGGTGTCCGAGCACCAAAAGAAAACAAACATCAGCTAATAAACTTCTCTAAATGCCATCTCTGTTTCTCTCAATCTTTTCAGGTTAAAATAAACTCTAAATTCGATTTCTAGCATTATTTGCCAGTGCAATCATACCATGGTTAGGAGGAGATCGATTTCACTGTAAATCAATCTATCATCTGTGATTAAAACACATGGTTTGTTTAAAGGAGCTTGGCTCGATCAACTAATGGGTTTAAAGAAGTTGCAAAGGCCAACGAGGATGCAGCATCAGAAATTCAAAAGCATGTTTCATTATATTTTAGTACCAGAACAGAAGTGATTTAAATCCCACTTTCCTGACACTACCACTATATTACCATACATGGATTGATGACGCATTTGTCAGAACAGCTGACTAAGGTATAAACAGAAAATTGATTATTTTTTCAACAAAACAAGCCTTTCTAGTGGCAACACATAACGTGGGTGTGTGAACCTTCTATGCAACCTATGAAAGAATTGAGCGAGAACCCTTCCTGACCCAAAGACCCTTTAATCAGGAAAAAACAGGTGTGAATGTAAAAGTCAAATGTCAAGAAGAGGTATTTCTCTACAAAACAAGGTCTTGGATTTAGGATAAGGAACAACACACGGTTCTCTCCAGAATGTTCTCTGAAATAATAACATAGAAATAAGCTAAAGCAGCGACCCATTTTTTTCAGTGTCTGAGCCAAATGAATGTGAATATATTTGCCTCCAGATGCCATGCAATTGCATTCTACTGCTTTCAGCACATATGTCACATACTGTAATTGTGCTGAGAAAACCATCTGCCGATGTACATATAGAATTTGAGTGGAATGACAAACCTTAGAGTATTGTTTTGACAACTATGTAAGCACTGGATCATTATTAATATTATTAGTGTTGGAAAGTGCTGCATTCACTGGCCTTATGTTTTACACAGCAACTGTATGGCTCCATTATATAAAGTACTCTGGTAACAGTTATTTGTAGAAGGGAAGTCCTGGCGTACAATCATGTGCCTCTGATTAACAAAGCAGGTCAGTTCCAGAGCAGGAAAGATACCAGCTGAATTACATGCAGACTCCTTTAAATCCCTGAGTAGTATACCGGTCTGTTAGATCTCCAAGATTCTGCTCTCAGACAACATTTCTCCTCACTTCCCCATCCACACTGGCCACATCATCTTTTTATCATTGCTTCATTAACTCACTATAACTACTTCCTTCATCATCACTCTATTTTAAAAAGTTAAACCTTTTTTTTCTGTGTCACTAGGACATGATGTTCCTAATTTTGGAAGTATTGGAAACCAAAAACTGATTAACAGGAGTGTCAGTTATTAGAGTAGAACAACTGACAACAAACAGCTATGGTCCCTTGTGTTTTAAAAGATAAGATTTTTTGATCCCACAGCAGGAAACTTTAATTGTTGAAACAGTTGACAAGAACAGAATTAAGTGCTAGGAAATCAACACAAAACATGCAACAGAAAATAAAAAATAAGATAGAAAAAATTGCTCAAATGCAAAAATAGAAGCAAAACAGCAGAGGTAAGCAGATATGCTCTAAAAACTAAAAGGTTATTATGACACTGAGTAAGCTTGGAACATCAGTTGCTAAGACCAAATATGACCTGAAATTCCAGTGTCACAGTCACATCATGGCTGTCAGAACTCAAGGAAATGCAGCACAACACACTGCTTTAAAATAGTAAGAAGTAATGGAAATACACTCAAACTGCACAAAACATATTTTATTTGGTTTACTTGTTCATGTTCGCAAAAAAGTAAACAATACAGTAATTATTTTTATTTGCACTAACTTTTCAGATCAGCAGTGCTGATCACATTCAGACATGTTTAATATAAGGCTGGTATTAGTGAGCTTATATTTAAATAAAACACCTATTGTGTACTGTATAGTAGTAAAACAAAAGTTCAGTCTAATCTGGATTCACATGCTGTTCCTGAGTGAGGCTACAACTTGTCATGTCTGTGGTGTCTTATTGAGGCAGTGGGAAAAACTGGCCTCCAACACCTGCTCAGCTTTGTTGCCCTCTCATTAGGCCTGCACCAGTGTAAACACTGCTTATTGTGTGTTCCTTGGCACACATTGGACCTTCAGGGCAGGCAGCCAGCAGCCAGACGCATGCTTACTAGCTCTCCAGGTTTCACTGTTTTAGGCATTGTCAAGGGTATCCCAGCGGAACCTCACTCAGCTAAACTTCTAGTTGATAGAGGGCACAATTTTATATAGTTATGCTTATTATATCCCAGGGGAATGGTACAAATGTGGCTACCAGCACAATAGGTTGATGCACTTTAAAAAAAACAGGGTGAGATGCAGACAAAAATGTCTTCTTAAAAGATAAATCATAGGTACAACACAAACTGTTCTTCTTTATTATTCATGTTTTTAGCTTTCATTTCAATTTAGTAAGTAGGACCACAAACATCCAGTGACTTTTACTCAAAAACAAAATTGGGCTCACCCATTCATTAAACATTGCTTAATATAAGAAAGGGTTTTTCACAGAAAGTGTGACCCATTATTGTTACTAAGAGTAGATTCAATACATAAAAGAAAATGTGAATTTTTGTGGCTCGTGATTTTGGCTGACATCACAAAAAATTTAGACTCCTGAAACATCCTCCTGTTTGATCAGCTCCGTCTTTACTCTTTATTTAGTATTAATTAATTGTATAAAACACAACCTGATCTAAAATTTTGCTGGTAAATACTGTTTTTAATAAATGACTTGTTTAAGATTTTGTCATGGGTTCCAGAAAATGCTTTCTGCTGTATTAACAAGGCACGTAGGATATTGACTTATTAATACAGAAATTCAATTGCCACCAGGTTTGGAGAAGGGAACGCTTTCTCCTAAATGACTCCAGGTCACACCAAAAATAAGCACCTATCTTCAAATCGCCTTTGCATTTGGAAGTTCTACTACTTGACCCAGCCATATTTCTAGGGTTTGTGGGCTTACACAAACCAAACCAACTTTGTAGAAAAAGGGTAGAACAGCAGCATCATCTGAATCAGAATCAGAATCAGCGTTTTTGCCAAGTTTGTACAGACAAACAAGGAATTTGAGACTGGTACACTTTGCTCTCAGTGAGGATTTTTTTTTTTGGTATATGTAATAGTGGAAATAAAGAATAACTTTTTAAATGTGCATATATACACCATTGACTTTACAAAAAACTATAATGTGAGATCAATCCAAGAATGCATGATCATAAAGTAGCAATGATCCCACCAATCCCCACGTTACATCTATTTTCCAACTCAGCTGTGTAACTACCTCCTGCTGGCAGTATAAATGTGTATTAGGGAGGGTTAGGCTGGGAATATTCTTCGCTTGTAAATGCTGTTAGCTGTTCAGTATTCATACTGTTTTGAGATCAGTATGACAACAGCACTTCCCTCAGGTGGGATTTATGGTGCATTCCATTTTTCAAAAATGTAGACCTTGGAGTGGCAAATATTAACGGAAGTGAGAATTACGAGTCGAAAAGTTGGGGCAACAGGACTATACCCGACTTCCGCATTCAAAATGGCTGCTACTTGTATCAATAGTAGTAAAACATTCTTACTTTAACTGTTTTTAGCAGTTATTTATTATTTATGTAACATCTAGTCTTTGCAGTGTTTATAAGATAAGATGTTTCAACAGTGTTTTTGTGCACAAAATACCACCTAAAACAGTTTTCTTATCATTGTTATTGTTTTAAGACAACGTTAAAGGTGCTAGCAATATGAACAAAAACAAGCAGGAAACTGGAACGCTACAACTCAGACATTATGTAAACTCCAACTTCCCAGTTCCAACTTCCGAGGTTAATGGAATGCACTATTAGCCCTCTCAGTCTGGCCAGAGCACACAATAGATAAACAGGGCCAAATCAAATCGCAAGCAGTCGGGATAGGAAGGACAAAAAATCTGTCAAACTGCTGTAAAGTCATTGGAGAATGTTTTTTTTTGTTTTTTTCTGTTGATTGGAAAATTCATAAACCAGCTCACCAAAAGCTTAGATTTGTAGTTTTCTCAAAATTTGTGGTCTCTTCCTTTTATTATATAAAAACAACTTAGAATAAGAAAGTAGAAAAATGTGTTGTTGGATTGTGGATTTTGAGCTGAAAATTTTAGGAATCTCAGTATAGAAGCTGCTAGAACAATTCAAAGATAAAAATACAATTTTCCTAACAAACCAAATCTCCAGTGATGTAAGAATGATAAAGTGCAGAACAAAACTAAGTGGACTCATCTATATGATATGATCTCATAGTTGAACTTCACCTAGCGTTATGCAGAAGCTTTATCTTTGATGTGCTCAATGTTGTGCTGTCTGATGATGGAAACATGATGAAGCAAGAAGATGTGGAGCAAGGACTTTTTGATTAGTTCTTGTTCTGTGACCTGTTTCTGTAAATGTCCAGACTGTGTGGCTCTGAATGGCATCTCGATCTGGGCCATTCCATATCAAATCTGGACAGCACGAGATGTTTGACAGACAGAAAAGTCTGGAGGAAGATAACTCTGATTTTCACCAGCTTTCTCTGGATGACTTATTCAAATTTAAAATATCCCCAATCATCTACTTCTGCATAAATCAGACTAAATAAAAACAACAATCATTTGTCATGAAAAAATAAAAACATATTTTAAATATTTAGATACTATAAATTATTATTAAATTGCCATTTGTTGATTACAGTTGTAACAACCTTTTTAATTTTTATTTGCAGCCTAAAATGACCTTAATCTGATTGAATTAGAACTGGATCCAATTAGAAAGTGTTGATTCAGAATAGATATTTAATGTAAGTGAATTTAAAGCAGAAGCAAGACTCCTAAACTGCCTCAACTGATTGTGGAGATTGTAAACAACACTACTTCAGCATAACGAAAGGCTAACCTTTAAACTAAACTCTTTATAGTACTCGTAGTCGTCGTCTTCCGCTTTATCCGGAACCAGGTTGCAGGGGCAGCAGACTCAATAGCGACACCCAGACACCTCCTCCAGCTCCTCCAGGGGGAGCCCAAGGCATTCCCAGGCAAGCTGAGAGACATAGTCACTCCAGTGTGTCCTGGGCCGTCCCCTGGGCCTCCTCCCGATGGGACGTGCCTGGAACACCTCCCGAGGAAGGCGTCCAGGAGGCATCCGGTATAGATGCCCGAGCCACCTCAACTGGCTCCTCTCGATGTGGAGGAGCAGCAGCTCTACTCCGAGCCCCTCCCGGATGGCCGAGCTCCTCACCCTATCTCTAAGGGAGTGCCCGGCCACCCTACGGAGGAAGCTAATTTCAGCCGCTTGTATCCGGGATCACGTACTTTCGGTCATGACCCAAAGTTCATGGCCATAGGTGAGGGTAGGAGCGTAGACCGACCGGTAAATCGAGAGCTTCACTTTTCGGCTCAGCAATCTCTTCACCACAACGGACCAGCACAGCGTCCCCATTACTGCGGCAGCCGCACCGATCCGTTTGTCGATCTCCCACTCCATTCTCCCTTCCTTGAACCGCCACCTTAAAGTGGTGGAGGGGTTTGAGTGCTCGAATGACCCTAGAGACTATGTTGTCTGGGGTTTAATATCCCGATGTCCTGGTTTGTTGGAGTAAATGTGTAATTAATTTATTTAAAATTTGCAACCACAATGGTGCGATTTTTTCTGAAGTCAAATGATGTGGCTGAATAGCTGCTTTGGACTTACCTTTTGTAAACCTTTTCCTCAAAATAAAGTGTTTCTGATTGCTGTTAATAATATTGTGTCATTGTGTTGGGTTAAACTTCACAACTTTTGGCCATGCTCACTCATGGTATAAAATTACCTGGAAGTTTTAAACTTGCAATGAGTCCAAGCAGGCAGCCGATGGAAACGTTCAGCCTAACAGTTAATCTCCAGGATTTATGTTTTCCATTAAAATATCCAAAGCCCAGCAGGTTCTGACTCATTTCTCACTTTAGAATGTGCATTTATGTTTACTCAGATTTTAAATCTCAATACACTAGCTAAATAGAACAGCTGAGGATGAAGTTAATCATCCTGAAGAAACACTAGGACTCTGACCCAGGAGCAGATAGGAGTGTTTGATTCGTCGTCGTCGTCGTCGTCGTCGTTCGTCGTTCGTCGTTCGTCGTCGTCTTCCGCTTATCCGGGACCGGGTCGCGGGGGCAGCAGACTGAGCAGAGACACCCAGACGTCCCTCTCCCCAGACACCTCCTCCAGCTCCTCCGGGGGGAGCCCAAGGCGTTCCCAGGCCAGCCGAGAGACATAGTCCCTCCAGCTTGTCCTGGGCCGTCCCCTGGGCCTCCTCCCGGTGGGACGTGCCTGGAACACCTCCCGAGGAAGGCGTCCAGGAGGCATCCGGTATAGATGCCCGAGCCACCTCAACTGGCTCCTCTCGATGTGGAGGAGCAGCAGCTCTACTCCGAGCCCCTCCCAGATGGTCGAGCTCCTCACCCTATCTCTAAGGGAGTGCCCGGCCACCCTATGGAAGAAGCTCATTTCAGCCGCTTGTATCCGGGATCTCGTTCTTTCGGTCATGACCCAAAGTTAATGGCCATAGGTGAGGGTAGAAACGTAGACCGACCGGTAAATCGAGAGCTTCACTTTTCGGCTCAGCTCTCTCTTCACCACAACGGACCGGCACAGCGCCCCCATTACTGCGGCAGCCGCACCGATCCGTCTGTCGATCTCCCGCTCCATTCTTCCCTCACTCGTGAACAAGACCCCGAGATACTTGAACTCCTCCACTTGAGGCAGGAACTCTCCTCCAACCTGAAGAGGACAAGCCACCCTTTTCCGGTCGAGTACAATGGCCTCTGACTTGGAGGAGCTGATCTTCATCCCAGCCGCTTTACACTCGGCTGCGAACTGCCCCAGCGCATGCTGTAGGTCTTGGCTAGAGGGGGCCAGCAGGACCACGTCATCTGCAAAAAGAAGAGACGAAATCCACTGGTCCCCAAACCAGACCTCCTCCCTTGGCTGCATCTAGAAATCTTGTCCATAAAAGTTATGAACAGGGCCGGTGACAAAGGGCAGCCCTGGAGGAGTCAAGGAGAGTTTGATGAACATGATAATAATTTATTAAATGAAGACAAGAGACTTGCAGGAGTATAAGAAGAACAGGACGAGGAAAACATCGCAGTCACAGGCACAACAGGAAAGTTCAGGCATGAAAATGTGGAGTGAAACTGGAGGATCCGGTGGAGAACAATGACCAACAGAGGACTTAAGGGATGAAACTGAACAAAGCTGATTTTTACATGACAAACGCGGTGCTCTATTCATGGGTGAACAAAGGATTTACATTGTGTTTTTAGGGGCAAGCTTGATATTTCAGGCAGAAAGAGTCACATCATTTTCCCTTAAGGTGAGTGCTGAGTGACTGCTGAGTAGGTGTGTGGAAGCAGGCAGGAGTGAAGATAAGGGCTGTTTATTGTTGCCCTTGTGACCCATATTGATAATTTAGGCCTATGCGTCTCCCCTCACTTCAAACTTTACTCTTCTCCCATTGTCTTTGGTTTATATGTACGGATAATAAGTGTAATCTCATGCCCTAACCCTTAAAATTGACAGGTCAAACTATGGGGAGGGGGGTGGGGGGTTTGTATGCGGATTCTATTGTTTGTTGGTGGGAGATATAGCAAAGATGAGCAAAGAAGCTCCAAATCCTAACTCTTCTCTATGACCGTACTGCAGGTAAGTCTCCAAAAGAAAAACACAGATGTATTTAATTTATCTGAGTACAAATTTTGTCACATAATGTGCTCAAAAAGAACAAGATGTTCCCGCTAAAAATATATATATTTAAGAGGAACATCTCTGTGTTTCAACTCTCCTATGACTAAAGTTATGTGCAGGTGAATTTAAAATTTTATTCATTTATTTATTTGGCTGTAGAATTATCCGAATGGTGCATAAATGAGTCCTTCTGCGATTTTGTCCAAAACAACTCTAACGTTTAATCTGTGTTTCTGACTGCCATTACAGTTTAAAGGGCAAAACAACAAACTTATGGCAAATCCTGTCTGTGCTGAATATACAGTAATAGGAGGGTTAAAAGGGACTGTAATTCCAAAGTAGTCTATATGGACTGCTGTGCATAATGTTTATAAATGATAAAAGCGTTAAAAGTTGTGAATTAGGGGAGCTATTTTTATAATTCAACCACTTCAAAACATAGTTTTTGTAAACGAAGACAACAGGGGAGAATACACAGTTGCTAGGCAATGGGATGATCCTAACTTATAAGTGCTGTCGTGACATATGAATATTTTTAAATTTTATTTCAGATAATATATGATGAATGAGACCTAGTTCACGTTGGAGTAGTGAACTGAGTTCAGAATGTCTATGTGGTGAACTATGAACATGAATTAATTGTTATTAACCTGGCTGAACTGAATTTAGAACTAGTTCAGGAGTCATGGATGAAATGATACAACTCTGCTTAAACAAACATAGTGACATGGGTTTTGTTTGTGATGCTCAGGTTTTTTTTTTTTGTCAAACTCGAAAAAGCAGTCAACAAGACTTCAATTTACCACCTGACAATTTTTCAAAGTGAATTTATGTCCAATTAATAATCCCGAATTGCAATTTTGACTGATTGATATCAGTAAAATATATGATAAGAATCCTTGGAAAGAAACACTAACCAGATTTGTTTTCCTAAAATGTATAATCTAAATTTAGAAATTCTCGGGTAACCAAATTCAAAACATCTATCCAACAACATCTGGAGAGGGGAATCCTCCAAGCTTCTGCTGGCAACAACTTAATGCTCACCCTCTACCGATGATCCACATGGCCCTGTCTTTCAGTGTTTAGCCCTTTCTCTCTCCTAGACATAGCTACTGACTGAGCTTTTACTGTAACTAACTCTATGTGCTCTCTTCAGACTCTAGACTTGAAAACTGGCTCAGAGTTTATCTGTTCCTTCTTTCTAGGTGAAACGACTAAAGGAGCTACATCCATTAACATTTACCTTTTCCTTCCCATAGAAAGTACTCCTGGATCAGTGCTTCTTTGCTCTCTTTGTGTCTCTGCTCTGTTCTCTCTAACCCCCAGTCGGTCGTGGCAGATGGCCGCTCACACTGAGCCTGGTTCTTCTGGAGGTTTCTTCCTGTTAAAAGGGAGTTTTTCCTCTCCACTGTCGCTATATGCATGCTCAGTATGAGGGATTGCTGCAAAGTCAACGCCAGTGACTGTCCACTGTCTCTACATGCTCATCCGGGAGGAGTGAATGCTGCAAGTCACTGACTGGATGCAATCTGCTGGGTTTCCTTAGATAGAAAAACTTTTTATCCAATTTGAATAAATAACAGAATCTGGCTGCACTGTTCAATGATTAAGATTAATTGCAATGTATGTACCTGACTTTTGTGAAGTGCCTTGAGACGACGTGTTGTGAATTGGCGCTATATAAATAAACTGAATTGAATTGAATTGAATTGAATTGAATTGAATTGAACATTTATCTTCAAATCCATGAATGATACAAAGAATAATCTTTCTTTCTAAGTTTCATTCATGCAGATAGAATACAGAACAACATAACAGTAGAATAATTCAGTCCCATGTCCAGATCATCTGACTGTAATCCTTTGTTTCAGATGACTTAAGTTACGTTAGTTGCAGCTTTGGGTAAAGTAAAATGATTGGTTCAATGAGGTGTGAGTCAAATAAACTGACCAATCAGTATTATTAAATATTCTATCACAGCCTTTCAGCAGATATCTTCTTAACTGTTAATTAGCTGGAAAACTCTGCATGAAATGAGCAACAGGTTGCATTAGCCCTAGGCCTTCACACAAATGTAAAATAAATTTACTCTCTCAAATTATTTCATTGTCCTTGAGAAAGTCCAAACACATGTTGGCAATAGATGAGTGTCTTTTTATAATTCAGGTTTATAAAACAGAAACCTTAAAAGGCACAAACAAAACCTTAAGCAACACAAATGTAGCACAAAAGTTTGACAGCTGTTTAGTTTGATTTTGGAAACATGAGAGTGCTGATTGACCTCTGACCTATATAAACCTTTAATATCTTAAAAACTGAAGCAGCACAAACAAGCATTTTTGTTACACATAATAGCACAAGGGTAAGAGAATTGATTTACAGCATTTAGTATTTGGTTAATGTGGGGTTGGGGGGCTGGTTAAGCTTCAATGACCTCTGGAAACTTTTATTAATATCTTATAAAATGATAGCAACCAGCACAAACGTTTCACACCAATATTTTAGATTTGTGAGTGGATCTGTGTTTGTATTTGTGGCAAATACAAACACAAGGGGAAGAAACTAAAATACACAGGGAAAGGAAAAAGGGAATAAACTAAAAAAATAAGGCAAGAGTATAAAATATAATGAACAGCAGGGAAATAATGGAAACAAACCAAAACCTAACACCTAAGGATCATAACAGCAAAGAGTTATGTATGTAAATGATTCCAATTGCAAAGAGCTTGCATATTTAGAATGACCACCAGAGGGCATAACTATCACAAGTTGAGCAATAGTGTTGCATGTAGTTGCCACCAAGGGGATGAGTGAAGGCCATCACACATGAACTGCTGCAATCATCTGAATCAGGTGAGTTAAAGCAGAGAAACATCTAAAGCATGCAGGGTAGTGTGCCTTGAGGGCCAGGGTTGAAAAACACTGGTCTAAAACATGACTCTGATAATGGATGATTAACATCTTCACCAGGTATTACAGAACCCTGTGACTCCTCTCGACATGGTGCAGTACGAAAGGACGTAAATCACTGACACAGTGATTACTGATTACACCTGACTTAGTGTTGCCTCATAACACTATCACTCTACTCGCCATGCCAACTGACACTGTTTGTTCCTCCTCCTTGCCAATCTACTAATTTACGTAGGCCTACTCATCATTATTGCACATGTGGACCAAATGATGTGCATACCGTAGCACTGCAACTGAATTTTCATTGTTTGTCTCAGTGACTGTATAACAAAGACGTACAGGTCACTACCACATGCTTTGCTACTTGGTAATTGTATTTCTTTTATTATATGGCGAGTAAATAACATAGATCACAATGCAATAGGATATTTGCCTTCCAGAACTACTCTACTTATAGTAAGGAATTTGAGACGTAACAGGGAGGAAAAAACTTTAAGAGAAATAGACAGTGGCAGAATATATAGAAAACAAAATGAAGAAGAAATAGAAAATAATATGGAACTGGAGACATAATGAGGTATGACCTGAAAAAATAAGTACATAGCTAAAGTTTTGGCAAAAAATTACCTTAAAAATGGTAAATATAACTGACCAAGTTATGCTTTCTTGCAATTCTTTTTTTTTCTTAATTTACTCCATTCATTGTTGTTTACTTTGTATTTTCTGGATGTGTTCCAAAAACTCCAAAAAACATTTGGCATTTTTCCTATTGTACCACCAGATGGCGGTATTCTCAGGCACTCGTGCCTGGCATAGCCTCTATAATGATTTACCATCTTTGCCATAGTGTCTTAAGTAACAGACTGAAAAAAGACAACTCGGAATGCTTCAGACAAGGACCCAAAGGCTCTTACATGATCAAACTGACATCTGCAGGACAAAACAGGACAAAAATCCCTCATCTGTTTCTTGGCATCTTTCTCATCCAGTACAACAACACAGTGTAACCCTTTGTGTAAAATTAATCATCATTTTAATTGCCCTGTGACATGTTGCATGCTGTTGCACCACCAGCTCATGGTTTGGCTGTGCTTTAATGGTTTAATATGTCAAATACCTGGACTGGTAGAATCTGTCAAAGTTTTGTCCATACAGCTCTACTTTCTAAGCGGTGCTCAACATGTTCTGTTCTGCTTGAGCAGCAATATAAAGTTTTTCACCTTTCCAACCCTGCATACAACTTGTAAACTGTCAGGAACACACCCGACCTGGTGTTCACAGCAACAACCACTAATTTGCATAGGTTTTTTACTCTGCAAAAAGATTTCCTTTAAACATAAAAAAACAGACTAAAATGCCATATCGTACACACAGGATAAATCATCATTTAATTCCACGGGTAATACACCTCCACAAAGTATTTTACCAAAAGGGCCTCTGGAAGCACACATGCTCTGAGTTAGAAATTTAAAAAAGTTCAGTAAAGTCCTCAGAGTTACAACACAGTTCACAACAAAACTGAAGAGCTGCATGATGCCCAGGATGTTGAGGCAGCGATACATAGAGGTGTTAGATTACTTGTTCAGATAAGATATAAAATAATCTCTTATTAGTCCTCAACGTTTTTCTTATTGTTGAGGTAGAAAAACACAGGATAAGTACGGTAATAGTTAACTAAAGCTGAATACAAATCTAACAATTTAGTACTAACAGCAACAATGGCATAGATAACAGGCTGCTTCCTGAGTAAGTAAATGCATTAAAAAACATTCTTATTTTTGTAATCCCATAGTGACAGTTAAAAAATTAAATGGCAGTTATATCAAGTGCAAGTTTTAAAACTAGATGCACCAAACTGAAGATGCTGTAACTTAGTCTCCACAAATTCAAACTGGAGTTCAATTTGTTAAAAAAGTATAATCCCCAAGAATAATAGAAAGTACACGCTGATATGTAACTAGCACCGTTGAAATACAAACTGATCAGCTTTTTTCTATAAAATAAATGGATTTAATGGTTGATCAGTCACATTTAAAAATATTTTTCTTTTATATGAATAAAACAAATGAATAAATTAAGAAAGTCTATACAATGACAAAAAATAGATAGCATTTTTTACTGAGTGACCAGCTGTTGAGGATTGGTGTGAACATGTCCACTTGTCTCCTAGCTGCTGATTTTCTGTCAGACAGGTATTGGTTTTATGGCTGGCGCACACCCTTTCTGATGTGGTAATCAGGAAAATAGGAGCACCACAGGGAACGGTGCTGTCTCAGATCCTGTTTACTCCCACTGCCACCTGCTGTTCTCTGTTGACTCTGGAGTGCTGAGGTGTATGAGAGTATTAGATGTGCATGCAAAGCTGGCCCAAGGCTCAAGTGAACTAAGCCAACGCTTATAGCATGTAAAGATTTTTTATTGTTTAAATTTTGCAAATTTGATTTGTGTAAGTTCAAACAGTAATCTTCATTGTTTGATTGTTATTAACGTAATTATATTTTGATGCTACGAGTTTGATCTTTTTGTTGAGTTTGAGCTCAGTTTGTTAACAAATCCATCTCAGCAAAAAATAACCAATTATCAGAGACTGCTTTTAAGCTCAGAGAGTTAAACTTGCCCCCCTCTACCACAATCCACAAAATCTGTATTGAAATGCTTTTAGTAGTGGTGATATTATTAACAGGAAGAGGGGCCCCAAACCAAATTCTGCTTAAGGCTTTGGACAATCTTGTGCAAGCCCTGTATCCATGTGATGATTCTGGAGGGGTTCTCTGTCGTGTGTGTTCTCTCAACTTTCTCTCCCTTCTTTCAGTAATTGCAACTGGTTTCTCGATGATATGCTAACTCACTTGAACAAAAATTTCTCCCCACATTTTATGAGACAATTCTAGAATTGCGCCACTTAATTGGCAGCATTGGAGTAGCTCTTTTACTTCTATTCTGATGTCCTTTCCAAGTGGAAAGGACATCAGTGCCATGCCTGAGTATATAACTGACTATATAAACCTCTGTGTGGATAACACTATCCTAACCAGAACAGTGAGATGCTCCTCAAAAACAAACCCTGGATCACCAAATAAGAAAAAAAGGCTTTCAGGGAGAAAGACAGGTAATATTGAGGAGGTTTACAGAATTTACAGTCAAGATTTTAGGCAACAAAGGCACACAGAAGAAGATCTTTGAAAATGTTCCTCTTACTGAAAATCTCAGATTTTCTGTGGCGCTGTAGACTGACCTGTTTATTTATGTTTGAAAGGTCTTGCAACATTCACTTTATTTTGCTGTGGTCATTATTGTTAGAAAGGTGTTGCCATACTAGTTAATTCCTTAGTGTTTAGTTTGTTTATTCTTGTGTTCTGTTCTTTGTGTATTTGGTTTTGTTTCTCTTAGATGGGTTTTAGTCTTTTCCCTTGGTTACAAGTATATATTTTTTAATTATTTACCTTCCCTCAGTTTGCCTGTTTGCTCTCCTCCACAGCTGGTCCTAATGCCCTGATTAACTCACCTGCATTCATTGTCATTCTCCACTCTGAGCTCGGTATATAAGCTCACTGGTTTTTATTGTTTTTTTGCTGCTTCCTCCTATTACTATGCCCGTGCTCCACTTCCTGTTGTCTGAGTAATTTCTGTAAGTTTTCTGTTAGTCATCCCAATTTCCTGTTTGCATATTGGTCTGACTTTCAACATACAAAACATGAAAATTAGGGGTTAAGGCAGGAAATGAAGGACTGCTGATTTTATTGGTAGGGTTTCATTTTAAATGTAAACATTTTTTAGATTTTACAGCAATTATGTCCCAAATATGTTATTTAAATAATTTTGATATCATATTTGATTTCTAAACTTCATCTCCCACTACATCTTGCGTCCCCAAATTGTGTTTGTGGTAAAGACTGACTCAGACAGAGGAGACCTAAGTAGATATGTTTAAAAATAATGCACTGCAGGGTGTTTTGGAGAAATACAAACACAATGTATCAGCACGATATACTGTATAAAGCACATTGGAGGAGGGTTCATTATTTGTTTTACAGCCGGATGTCCCAGGCAAGTTGTTGTTACTAAGTCAACTCTGAACTTCTTTATTTACCAGAGTATTCTAGAGTCGAATGTGGGGGCATCTGTCTGGCTGCTGAAGTATTGCTTAAACTGAATCATTTGAAATGACAATGATCCCAAACACAGAAGCTTATTGGAATGTTGTAGTGGGAATTTAAATGAGCTGTGCTTTAATGAATATATGGAAACCCCAATGAACATGGGGTGTACTTCTACTGCCTGGTAATCAAGTTCTCCATGTTTTTCACTGTTTGATTAATACTGCAAATCTGGGATTATCTGTTGGTAATCTGTTGGGAGTTATCCAACACATCTGAAACACCACTGAAAATCATTTTGCCCTTTTCTATCCTCTGCACTATGCTTAGTTGATATATAAAAATTTTAGCCCTGATTTATTTTTTAATTATTCCAATATACCTACCCAGCATTTCCCTATGTCTCCAAAGAGCCTACCCGTGCCTTACCTCAAGTCTCCCATGAAGAATTCTTCAAGTAATGAACTGTTATGAAACCAACTTCTAGTACTCACCTGGAATACCTTTTTCTCCAGCAATGTCTGCCACATTGACTGCTTTGTTCAAGTTAATAATGATTCTTTTTAAAAATGTACTATGTTCTGACCCACATGTACATGTACAAAGTGTTAAACGTGACATTTTGCATGTATTTTGTACATGCATAAACCTAATAATTAACATAAACCTAATTATTGAAAATGTGTCCTCGGTATTAGTGGATCTAAACACACAAGGCTATTGTAAATATAGAACAGATTATTTCAAATTTGTGTCAGGCTAAGTAACTCATAAATGGTAAATTAACAGGCTGAGAAATAGTACAAGTAACCATATGTTGGAGGGTGTGTTTTGTTTTTCACACACTGCTACTGCAGTTGGCTCTGTGTATGTCCTAGGAAGGGAGGATCAGTTTAAGTTTTACATGTCCTGCAATATGAAACCAAAGACCTTTTTAGCATTATTATACCTGTTCTATTTTTTAAGTTGGCTGACCTAGCAGCCTAAAGTGAATGGTCCACTGACAGATTGTACAGTTGCTCAGCAGACTTGTTAAGATTGCAAACAAAAGCAGCCTCAGGGTGAATAAACAATTGTGTTTCTTATACAGTTCTCTTGGCCAAACTGGATTCAGAAGCAGCTGAACAGGTTTTTTCCTAACAATAATTTCTCATATCACACCCATACTGAGCCAATGCGCTTCGGTTTAACATTGACAGAGGAAATCCCAGCATCAGAGTGAAGTCTACCAGCCACACATTTCATCAGCTGCACTTCCTCATGCGTGTGCACTTGCCTCTTCATTACTCTTCGAGACAGTACTGCACATTCTGGGCATTTCTCTACATGTTTGTTGTTTAGCAATAAAATCATACTCATGCCAAGGTTGTAACATTGTCACTGGATCCAGTGGACACATTTGTCTCCTCTGCTCAGACAGGACAAATGGACAAAACTTCAGGGAAAGCACAGGTGGTGAGTATTCTCCTTCAAAGGTCATACTGTTTAGAGTTCAAGGCTATTTATCTGTCAATAACCTGCAGCTTTACTGTCTTTAGAAACTGGTTAAATGGGGCTCAAAATATCAAAGGCTATAGTCTGGTTCTTACATAGTGAAAGCAGACCTAAACTGCACAATTCTAAAAGCACAACCAAAAACACATTTTGAGTTTTAACATTTTCTGCCACTATCACATGACACAAGGAATACCGAACTTTGATCTTGACAACTTCTACTTCCTGTGGTAACAACTGGGAGAGCGCAACATTTCACTACTGAGATATTAGAGGAGAGACGTTTAGCTTTCCCACTTCCGGGTGATTATGTGTAAAGACGTGACATGTTGGAATGAATTCATGTTTTCCTCAGTTACTGGAAATGTTCCATTTACCTTCCTAAGAAATCTTCCTGCAATGAAACGTAATTTTTTAATTGCAGTTTTAACTAAGAAACTGGCTATAATGGTAGTACAAAGATGTCAAAGATGTTTTGACTATTTTTACTGTACTATGACTCCATAATGGCTGTAAAAAGCTATCTTTCTGTCTTCAGAGCAGTGAAGGTCAGTAGGCTAATCTGCTAATATTAGGATGCTGAAAGCATAGGCATGGGAAGTTATGGGTGTGTGTGTCTGAAGGACATAGCTTAAATTAACACTATATAGTGTCAGGAATATATGTTTTTCATAAGCAGAGATTCCCCTGAGAAAAACAAAAAAAAAATGCCGAAATTAAATCTTGGCTTTTTCCTGCTCATTTAAAGGCTAGCGTTAGCATAGAAGGAAGATAAGGAAGTAGCAGTGTACAACTTATATGAAACATCAATTAAAAGTCATTGCACTGTTTATCACTTTTTTATTTTGTTCATACAACTTAGGCTGATATTTACTTGTGTCAATGTGTCGGTATCCGTAGTAGGACACAACTGGGTGTTGTTGATATACGGCTTTGACTTTGCATGGTAGAGCTTGAACTTGTACTTGTAGCAATGAACTGTGTTAACTGCCAGTGGTTGTCTGAAGTGTTCCTGAGCCCACATGGTAAAATCTGTTACAGAATGCAGTGCCTCCTGAGGGATCAAAGGTCACAGGCATTCAATGTTGGTGTCCAGCCTTGTCGCCTAGATGCAGAGATTTCTCCAGATTATCTGAATCTTTTGGTGATATTATGGACTGTGACAGTCATCCACGGCTTGTTCTATTGATTTACTTCGAACATTTCTTGTCATTTAAAGTTTTCCCAATCTACATTGAACAAGATAAACAAGTGGAGGACAGAAGCAAGAGAAGCCTCAGAGCTAAAAAAAAAAACTAAAAAGATGATGAACAGAATAAAAAAAAATGTTTTTAAGAAGCAGAAAAAACTTCTGCCAAAAACTCCGGCCAGACCTTCAGTTGATTATAGTGTCTGGGAATCCCCTTGATGGAGCTTTTATGTCTGTGAAATATTAATCTTTGGAGAGTTTTATGAAGGCTAAACTAAGAAAAATGTAACAATTATCTGTGCCATTTGTAGAGTAGTGGTTTATATTGCTGAGGAGTTTTCCCATAGGACAAGGACATGCCCTGTCATTTCCTTGCTATAAATAGTGTGTGTGTCTTCCCATCCAGAACCAATGAGGCTTGTTCACAATGCAGGCAAGACCAGCCTTCAGTGGATGATGTGGTTTCAGAATCCAGTTAAGATTAAAAGCATCTGCAATGAAGCACAGCTGAGAAAGAGAATAGTTTTAATTTATCAACAGGTTATAACCCAAAATATTGTTTTATAAAGATTTCCAAAGTCAAGTCACCAAATCCCAACAAACCACGAGGCAACCAGCAAATACTTCCACTTTTTTAGTTCTTTTGCATATTAATTTTTTTAGGCATTGTCATAAATAAAGCCCTGCCCCAACAGAAACATCAAGTGGTTCATTGGTTATCAGAAACCATTTACTGATTATATTGTGTGTTGACTTTTAAAGCATGTAATCCTACTAGCGGGTAAAAATATAAAATATCTATTTTTTAATCAATTTTAAAAGATGGTTTTACTTCTTTTACCTAAGGCCTCTTTCTCATTTCCTTCAGGAAAATGATCAAATAATTTCTCCAAACACACGAAGGTCTTTCAGTTTCTCATCTCTTCGTGTCAAAAGTAAGACAGTTGATCATATCAAGGCACAATCATGTGGATGTTCTGATCTTCCACTAAAGCTGAACTCCTGTGTTCTATAAACCTTTTGGCTTTTTCTACAGAAAGGCACAAAAGTGAGGATGAGAGTGGATTTGATAGGAGGAGAGGGTTGCGATCTTTTTCATCAGCACGAGAAACATCTAGAAAAGGTAAATAATTCAATATTTGACTTTTCAGACCTTTCCTACAATATACATTTACTTGTGGCCCAATTTCTGTAGTCCTTCAGCAGTTTGTGTGGTGATTATTTTTTTTTAAGTATTTAAGTACTCCAATGTTAACAGTCTGCCTTGTTTCTACTGAAAAGTGAGATTTTGCCAAGGGCCCTAAAACTTTTAGAGAACCCTTCCATTATAGATGCACAATGCTAACTAAAACTCTTGCAGTTAATGGCTTGTCAGAGCACAAAAGTGGGATTTTCATCTAAAAGGCATGATTCTTGCAACTCATGCAAATCCAATTTTTTAAACCTATCCTGCATACAGTGGCTCTCATAGAAAAGATCCACTGTTGTGATTATTATTCTGACTATATTATTTAATATTAATATTTTCATATTTTAATAAATAATAATTCGGTCTGTGAAGTGTTGTCCGGTGAATACCAGCCCAATAAGGCAGTGGTATTAGCAAAACAGTGAAAGGGATGAACCAAGCTCTGACATTACTGAACAGCAAAACTCTGTACACACAGGGAATTAATTCACACAATTTCTTAAAATACAAGAGTTTATTAACAAAAATACGTAATCCCAAAATCAAACATATTTTAATCAACAAACTCTTTACTTTGCTAGAACAATCCAAATAACTACCAAGCAGAATGAAAGAATAACTACTGTATATACACAATATGATCAAGTGAATCATAGATGGTTAAAAACCATGGACAATAAAGTGATGCAACAATACCAATCAATGTTATTTATGTTTGAGAACCAATGATTATCCTGAGAATCTGGAAATGAATTTAAGTTAGTCTTGGAACTAACTTAGACAGTAATTGGCATACCTTCAAATAACCATTCACAATGCAAGATCAGATGAAACATTTTTTTAATAAAATAATATTTTAAAGAATGATTTGCTGAATAAAACCAACCATGGATGGTTAGTTCTCGATACTGTTAATTAACTGCCTGTAATTAGTACAATAATATTTAGGGAAATATTATTAATGAAATATTCAAATAATATTTAAGGAAATATTATTTTGAATAAGAACCAAACCTTTTTGGATAATAGAGTCTTAATGGTGTTTAATTAGCTATCACATTTAGTAAAAAATATTTAGGGAAATATTATTTTCCTAGATTGGAAACTAACAACCTTTCTGGATAAATGATTCTTAATTGATTAATAAGATGGCAGTCATAAGTCATGTGTTAGCTTAGCCGTTAGTGGTTGAAGCTAAGAAAAGAGCCTATAGCTCTTTGAAGTTGAACATGTATCTTTAAAATACCATCAATAAAAGGATCAAAATGCATAAGCGTTGATGGCGCTTTATGGCTGATGTGTGTTCAAAAACACATTTAAATAAAGTTGTCTTAGCTTTAAAAACACAATACAGAACACATCCTTAGCTGAGCAGCTAGTCTGCTAGCACTTGGCTGAGTTTTCTCAACACAAACAAAAACCAGACGTCACTGAACGAACATTATTTAGATTATTTAACACTAAACTAGTCTTCTCTGCCCAAACACTAACTCTTTCATGTACTGTTCTGAAGACAGGGTTTCCAGGGCGACGAGTTGAGGGAATCGAAGCTGTCCCAGTAATCCATGTGTGGGTATAAAAGGGACTAGCGTTGCAGCTAATCTCAGTAGCTGAGGGGTTTGGCTGTTTAGCTGGCCCGGCCGAACTGTACAACAATGGCACACTGGGGCAACTTCAGTGGGGGTAGATCTCGCTACCTGCACGCAGGAAGGTGTGCGATGCTGCTGTCCCAATGCCGTCTTCTTCAGGCCGTGGGAGAAAATAAGTTTCAATTAGGGCTGCTTCTGGAGGCTTCATAAGAAAAGTCAAGCCACGCTTGTCTTTTTACACCCTTCTTATGAATGAATGCTGGATACACGAACAACAAAATCATTATTTAACTTTGTTGCATACGATTGGCATGATTGTAATCACTTTTGGTTTCAAGGCTTCCACCTGACGTGTGGTCTGGTCCCTTTATTAGCCACTGTCCGAAGCTGGAATGAGACTGAGCAGAGGGGAAAGGTGTCTTTGGGTCAAAGATTCCAGCTCTGACTCCTCCTCTTCCTGGGCTGAGCTGGAAGTAGGTTAATGCGATTTATTTTGAAAGTTCCAGAAAAGTTCATACTGGCCTTTAATGTTGTAACCCATGTTCACTTCATGTTTATCCATGGCTGGGGTCCCAACACCACAAATCTGGTTGCATAACTGTGCACTCCCTTAACTAATATATCCTGATTCATTTTCCACATTAAGTGTTCTTGAGCACTTAACATCTATTATGTTAAATCTTATTGGACTTAAATTAAGTTCTGCATTCTTAAACCAAGGTTTGCATGGTCAAGATGTGGAGTTTTAATGGACTCCTTCTAAAGAAGACCGGATGCTGAAATACAATGAAAAGATGTTTCAACAAAGTTTTAGTATAAGGGTGTGCTCACCTTTTCAACTAGACTGTTGCAGCTTTTTTTTCCCCTTTAACAGATTTGTCAGATGCCTGTCAGATCCTTCACCATTAAAAACACAACCTCACCGTTTGTGTACAGACAGATAGATTTGTTAGTTGTGTTGAAGTGATCCAGTTAAAGGAAAGGTTGTAAATACCTGCGTGAGTTTACAAATAAAACTGTCAAAGACAATAATTTTTTATTTTCGAAGATATGCTACAATTGCATGGACAGATGTGTTGGTACCCCTAAAGAGGAGAGGGCCAAATTACCTGTTGGCAAATACAAACGTCTCATTGTGAAGGACAGAGACTGCTTAATGGCAGTGATTGCTGAAACAAAATATTAAAATAAGGATGATCTGTCTTTTTTCCCAGGCCATTTTCATTTAAATAGTGTGAAATCAACTGATTCATGATCAAAAGGAATGTGGTGTTAAATATGAATTAATCAATAAGCAATGTCATCAAACATTTGTCGGTCTCAAGTTATTTCATATTTGTGTTATATTTTATGTGCTTATATGTGACTATGTGCATTTAAAAATTAAACCTAAACAGGATACAAAGGACTTACTATGCAGACTTCAGTTCAGTGTGGCTGCAGCTACTACTTTAACAAACTGCAGTACTTTATAATTAAACGTTCCTTTCTGAGGCGTGTGTTTCAAATGGGTGAGTTCTTGTTACAAACTTCAGATTATGCAGACTGACAGTCTTCATTGCAGTAACAGCCTTTTTTAGGCAACCATGTAACGCAAGCATTGTGTAAGGGTGACTGGTAATAAAGTCTAAGCTTTATCAGGACATCCTGCAGTAAGCAGAAAATAAGGTCAACTTTAAAGTTTACGACCATCAAAGAAGCCTTTCTTTAGACAGTTTTTGGACAGAATTATCAGTGCAATTATCAGTCCAACACATAAACATACAGTAACTCAGTTTACTAAGTGAAACACACATACTGTATATAGATTTATTACACACAGACTGATGTTTTTAAGCCTTTATTTCTGTTAATTATGATGATTTTCTGTTTCCAGCTAATGAAAATATGACATTTAAGATTATAATATTGCCTTAGACCAACAAAAAGAAAATATTTAATCCATAAATTTGGGCTTAATGAAAAGTTTGTTTAATACCTGCTTAAAGGTTATTTTCAAATGGAAAATAACCTTTAAGCAGGTTATTTTGAATCTGACAAATGAGCCTCATCGGAACACATATTCTAATTTACTGAATATGACTGTATTATGTGAAACGTTTAACATGAGTTTGTAATAGCAAATGTCAAAATCTGCATATTTTCTCACTTTTAAACCTTGTCTCAGATGTAGATGAAGATGCCCCCCCAGAAGTAAGTCGAGTTCAAGAGCTGTTGAAGAAATTTGGTACGTATGAAGCTAATATGAGTCTATACTTGAGCAGTGACATGAAAAAGCTGATTTTATTGATTAAATCTTATCATTTGAGGAAAAGATAATGGAAATTTGATTTCAGGTGTCAGAGTCTAATGTTTACTGAGAACTGACAGCTGTCCAACTCCTGTGCAGTACGTAGAAAATGTTTTTAAACCGGATGGACAGAAACACAGGAGACAGGGTTTCACTTAACCTTTGATGTTTTAATTTCTTTATTAAAAAAAATGAACAAAATATTTCCTTAAATAAACAGAGGGAAAAAAACTATACAAGCCAATCCCAGTAGTTATAAAAATCAATTCAAGACACAAAGCTTTACCAGTAACATAAGCCTATTTTTTTCAAAAAGAGAACATCTATCACGTTTTGAGGTTGTTTTGGACCAAAATGCAAACAGTCGCTTGGGTTCAGCATATTGAAAACAGATCTTCTTTTATTAAGGCTCGGAGATAAGCACTTACAAGGTTGTAGGAGATTCAGAGAAGATAATTCACAAGAAGCATAATCCAGGAGCTTGGGGAGAGACGTCACAAACAAGATATGCATGAAATGAGGAAACAGTGAAGAATAATTAGAGGAACCGGGTATATAAGCAGGGAGAGAAGGAGAGTGGACCAATGAGGGAGAAGCTAGGTTAATCAGAAGAGAAGTGGAAGCAGGTGCGGGAACTGGCTGTGGAGACTGAGGGATGAAAGGTTACTATGGCGACAAGAAATAGGAAACACTGGGACACAAGGGAACAAAACTATAAGAAAACCAAAGGGAACCTAGAATTAAAGGATAACATTTTCTGATAAGGAAGAGCAGGAAAGCGAAGACCCAGAATTACAATAAACTAAAACGTGAACAATAAGTGGAACTAAGCCTAGTGAGGAAAAAATAACTATAAACTATAACCCGTTGGAAGGAACTTAAACAGTAGAAACTAATATGGAGAACTATACAAGAAATAAGACTGGGGAGAATTACTAATATAAAAGGGAAATGGACACTGAGTAAATAATAACTGAAGGGGATCTAAGGACAAGAGGAGGAACTACTAGGGGAACAGCAAAGAGGAATGGCAGAACAAAGTAAACAGAAGGAATCAATAAACACAGCTAATAAACCAATAGAAACATTAAACATAAGCTAAACATAGATAGTAACTCTAGAGAGAACTAAATTTAAGGATATGTAAACAAGCAGAAGAATCTAAGCAAATATAAACTAAACCAAGTAAACTACCAATCAATGGAACAGGGAAAATCTTTAACGACAAAGTAAACAAAAACAAAGAATGTGGAGCTAAATTGGGGCCATAAAGTTTGTTCAAACGAAAAAAAAATTGAACTTGAAAAATTAAAGTTTGTTCAAAAGAAAAAAATTTGAACCTGAAAAATTATTTTGAACCTCCCCCCAAAAAATTTGAAAACTGGAAAAAAAGTTTTGCAACTGAAAAAAAAACAGATGTGAAACTGGAAAAAAAAAAGTTCAAAACTACTTATCAGATTCAAGGTTTTTTTTCGAACTTGCAAATTTTTTTCGGCTTCAAACTTCTGGCCCTGTTTTGGCGTGGTGGGCGGGGCCTCAGATCACATCACGGGGGTGCGGAATCATGACTGACAGCTCAACACAGCAGCTGAACAACATATTCCACGCTGTTGCATTCAGGGACCGTGGGAACTGGAATTATCTGTAATACATCATCGATATTCTATATATATGTGATTGGTTTTGAAAGATAACATGCTTCACCGATAGAAGCAGCTGACGTGAATACACGACGCGCATCTCAGAGGAGAAAATATGATCTTGACAGATTTGCACAGCATTTTAAATCCGTGTGGGAGATTTCCCATGCTCTCAACATAAAGCAAAAGAACCGCCAGTCTAAGTGACGGCATGAAACCAGATGCAGGTATTCGGTATTTTCCGAATATCCTTGCATAATTAAGCCTGGACTTGTTTTCACATGGACTGGACTCGGGTTTCGGTTTCTGGTGCGTTTTGGATTAAAACGTGTTTGGTCTCCATTTAGTGAAGTGACTCACAGCCAGGGGCAAACTGGCATACGGGGGACCGCTGTCTCCGTTTGTGTCTGGCATCCAGCAGTGCATCTCTCTGCTATATATATACAGGGGTTGGACAATGAAACTGAAACACCTGGTTTTAGACCACAATAATTTATTAGTATGGTGTAGGGCCTCCTTTTGCGGCCAATACAGCATCAATTCGTCTTGGAAATGACATATACAAGTCCTGCACAGTGGTCAGAGGGATTTTAAGCCATTCTTCTTGCAGGATAGTGGCCAGGTCACTATGTGATACTGGTGGTGGAAAACGTTTCCTGACTCGCTCCTCCAAAACACCCCAAAGTGGCTCAATAATATTTAGATCTGGTGACTGTGCAGGCCATGGGAGATGTTCAACTTCACTTTCATGTTCATCAAACCAATCTTTCACTAGTCTTGCTAGCACAAAAAACCTAGCTCAAGTATTGGGCCGAGGGAATGCCATGATATGGCAGCCCAAACCATCACTGATCCACCCCCATGCTTCACTCTGGGCATGCAACAGTCTGGGTGGTATGCTTCTTTGGGCTTCTCCACACCGTAACTCTCTCGGATGTGGGGGAAAACAGTAAAGGTGGACTCATCAGAGAACAATACATGTTTCACATTGTCCACAGCCCAAGATTTGCGCTCCTTGCACCATTGAAACTGACGTTTGGCATTGCATGAGTGACCAAAGGTTTGGCTATAGCAGCCCGCCAAGTATATTGACCCTGTGGACCTCCCGACGGACAGTTCTGGTGGAAACAGGAGAGTTGAGGTGCACATTTAATTCTGCCGTGATTTGGGCAGCCGTGGTTTTATGTTTTTTGGATACAATCCGGGTTAGCACCCGAACATCCCTTTCAGACAGCTTCCTCTTGCGTCCACAGTTAATCCTGTTGGATGTGGTTCGTCCTTCTTGGTGGTATGCTGACATTACCCTGGATACCGTGGCTCTTGATACATCACAAAGACTTGCTGTCTTGGTCACAGATGCGCCACAAAGACGTGCACCAACAATTTGTCCTCTTTTGAACTCTGGTATGTCACCCATAATGTTGTGTGCATTTCAATATTTTGAGCAAAACTGTGCTCTTACCCTGCTAATTGAACCTTCACACTCTGCTCTAACTGGTGCAATGTGCAATCAATGAAGACTGGCTACCAGGCTGGTCCAATTTAGCCCTGAAACCTCCCACACTAAAATGACAGGTGTTTCAGTTTCATTGTCCAACCCCTGTATATATGTATATATATATATAGATATATATATATCTATATATATGTAGAGAAGTCATGACATACTTTGATACTGTGGCGATACTTTAGCAGAATTATTCTGTGATGTCATACCTAAGAAAGGTTTTTTTTAAATCTTGCTAATGTTCTTAGATAAATTGTTGCTGGAAATGTATGAGTCTTTATCAAATCTACTAATTTATTGTGATAGCACGGTGGTACCACATAGAACACATAGACTTAGATAAATAATTACCTGTCGATCACCTGTGTAATGAACCAAGGTTCATATGGGCCTCACAACTTGGCTGTTTTCAATGTTTAAATTACTAAATGTTGAAACAATCACTGAATTAATACTTTTTAACAGCCTATATCATGTTTTCCAGTATGACTTTATTTTTATGTTTCGTTTACACTTTTACATTTAGTGTGTACCCTTTCAAATTTTATTTTGTTTGGAATTGAAAATGAAATATGAATAAGTAATAGTTTCATTTTATTTCATACAAAATGGCTTTGTTATGCTGACTGTTAACTCAGAAATGTGTAAAACGTAACAGTCTTTCACTGGCATTCCCTTTTTCATTGCTTGTTCACACATAAAGGTCAGAGACTATCTTCACTGGAATCTTAGATAGAGGGCAACATGAATAAAAAATTACTTAAGTATAAAAGATAAAATGTCAAAAGAACAAAGTCAAAAGTTGAAAAGTATTTCACCAAACCTATGCATAACAATCTGCGCATAACAACTTTTACTGACTCCCAGGGGAAACCAGAAGAGATATTAGGTTGATCATTTATTTTTCAAAAATGTGTCCACTCTCTCTCAAATAACCTGTTGAAATCTTCATCTTTAATTAATGATGTGTTAAACCTCCAAGGTTTTACAGGTGTTGTTAATGTTTTTTCCATTACCAACATAGTTACTGGTGTGTGGTCGCTTAAGGAAATGGGATACATTTGTGCCGCACATACTAGCTTCATAACAGAGTTGCTGATTAGCAAGAAGTCTTTACTGGACTAAGAGTTGTGGACCGGTGAGAAAAAAGTAAATGCCTTATCTCATGGGTGACAAGAGGGCCAGGCATCACACAGACCAAAGTCTTCCATATACTGCTTAAGTGTATTAACTGACTGAAGTTATGAAGTGCAGATGATCTGCTGAGCCAGTCTAATTGTGTTCAGAATGAGGCTGAAATCTTCTGCCACCACAAGTGCTGTGTCAGTCTGAGGGCAGAAAAGAGACTGTGATAAAAGTTGGAGTCTTCCACAGTTGAACCATAGACATTAGCAATACATAGTCTTTGTTGTTTATATTTATTGTAATCAATATCTCCCTACTGGATCAAGTATGCTGCCTTTGCATGTAAACTTGATCCTTCTATTAATTAAAGTAGCTACTCCTCTCTCTTTGGAATTATAGTTAGCTAAATATAAATGAGGAAATTCTGGTGTATTAAGTGTATTTTGCAAAGATTTGGTTATGTGGGTTTCCTAAAGTAAGACAATGTCTGCTTTAAGTTTTTCTAAGTGATCTATGATTTTGTGCGTCTAATATCATTCGCAATTGCACGTACATTTTAAGTTAAAAATCGTATTGAGTTCATATCACTAACTAGGTATGAGGTCTAAACTAAGTTTGTGCTGCAAGTGTATTCCTGCATGTGGGTGTGTGTGTATCAGTGTGTGTCTCTGTGTGGAAGTGAAAGAAAACAGAAAAGGGGGGCTAGAGAGATGCACACATCAAAATAAGTTGTGCTCTCACATTAAACTTATTAAATACCAATGAACTTTACCCATTATATAATCAGTGTTTACTTTTTATCTTATACAGTTATATTCAGTAAATCCATAGCGTAATCCCCGAGTCATGGAACAACTGGCCATTTACATAAAGTCAGTCAACTGTAACAACAGCACGAGCTCCCTCAGCAATGCACTTCTTCACAGGGAAAACAGTGCATCAGTGGTCCAGGATCTCCTTTGGAAGCTGATCATTCACACTGTAGTTCATAGCACGCAGTTCTGTATTGCAGCTTTTGACTTGTTCTTTTAAACTTTGCTACAATGGGTCTCGGCCGGTGGTTGTCGGGCTGTTTTGCTCCCAGACAATGTCTTCTGTGAAAAGTGATGGTCTTCATGACATCATTCAGGATCTGGAGTTGCCACTGGATGAAATCACGTATGGTGGCCTCTGGATCTTCTTCTGTGTGCTCAGGAATGCCGGAGAAAACAAGATTATCCTGCATGCCCCTGGCTTGGACATCCAGAAGGGTTCCCTTCATTTTCCTGTTGTCATTGTAGAGTTGTGTCATCCCTTTGGTGAATTTTAAGACAGTTTAGCATTTTTCTCAGCTGCTAGCATCGCCACCTGATCCTGTACTCAACCGATTCCCTTGAGTGGCCAGGGGGCCAATGACCCCACCTCCCTCACTATATGGCCCTGCAGCAGATTTAAGAAACCTTTGTGGTTCCAGAAGCGCCATTTATGAACATGCTATCCAGTTAACATGTTTCATGAATATCCAGTAGACTCCTGGGCTTTCCACTGTGTTGGACCACTTGTTTGCTGAATATTGGACCATTTACACATTGCTGGACACCACCAGGCCTTCCGACATCATCGGCCATTTTGTATCCAGTATTGTCCACCACTACAAATCCCAGTGGGCACTGCGGCTGGTAGGACGGGGACGTCCCAAGTCTGACGTCACAAGAAGTCTGACGTCACACGAGATTATATATGGAAGGCGGGAGCTTTAAAACCTTGCTTTTCAGCTGGAGATCACGACAGATAACCACGCAACTGAAGCATCCTCTGGAGAAGAAGAGGTCCCACGTGGAGTCTTCATTTATTCTCCTTCGTTGGCCACGAAAAGAACGTTCATGACAGAAATTCCTGGAATAAGAAGGCCAGAAATTTCAACTTTACCGATCGAAGGTGTTAGTTTAACACGTAACCAAAAACCCCCGGAGTTTCAAGGAGACGGATCGCCACCTTGTTTTTTGTTCTAGTCGACTGCTGACGGTCAGATCATATTTTTCCCTTTCGCCAAGGAGGTCAAAGGACGAAGATTGACCGCTCTTCCCGAAGTTAATGGTGGACGCACGTAACTTCCAACTTTCCCGCTCCTCCTCTCCCCCTCACGCGGGCAGCCCTCAAGAATTGCTCCAAAAAGTAATACCCATCTTTTATTATTTTCTTTGATTTCTTTATTAGAAGTAGTCTGGACAGGGTAGAGAGAGATAGGATTTTTAGTGCGACCAGAATCGCAATTTATAGTCTGATGTTATGAAATTGTATTTGCATGCAACATTGTATTGAGACCTGAGGCCGCGGCGTCTCACAAGTTGTCTTACCGGGCGAACACCGGAGCGCCGGTACTGGACTACGACAGTAACCTCATGGTGAAATTCACCATTTTCTTTGTTCCAACTTTACTGCTTGCTAACTTGCCGCCAAAAAGGTTTATGACTCTTTGTCTAAGCTGAGTTTACAACTTTGCTGTGGGGGTTTTATGACAGCCCGTGTCCCGCTGGGCTATGCTTCTGGCGGACTGTTCAAACCCCGTTCAACACACCACATCCCTTTGTCATATTATCACTTTTGCCATAACTGCTGGTTGATTCAATACACACACACTGCTGTTTTGCTTTATTTTGTTAGTTAGATATTTTACCCTTTTGTGTAGAACTTTGCATGTTTGAGTAGGTGAAGATTATTGAATCGGGGAGGTGAATGTATCAGGCTGATTGATCTAATAAATTTTCACGTAGATAAAGAGAAGGCGTTTTGTGTTTATTCTGTGCAAGAGTGATTCGTCAGTCAAAATAAGGCAAAGTTCCCCACGTTTCGGCAGAAACGGTCGATTAAACAGTGACATTTAATAATTGTAATTTTCAGAGGCTTTGAGCCATAATTACAACACCAGAGGACAGCTCTGGTTTCAATTCATAAACGAGGATTTTGGTTAAGGAGTTAATTTTATCGGATTATGATTTTAATTATAATTCTTGATAAATATTCAATTAATCAATAATCTATAATTACAACAAGTGCAAAGCTGTCAAATTCCGAGATGTAGATGCGAATATGTTTATTTAACACCTGTAGTGTGATTCACTTAAGCAGCAAACATTACAATAATTGCGCTCTTTGTTTGCCTGTCATCAGCGGTGCAGTAGCAAGCAGATCCCCCTTGCTGTGGCCTTGAAGCACGCAGGGGTTGTTGCACTATGTCATCCAGCTGCTCACTTTTTCCTTTTGTTCTGTTCTGCTCCTGCTCTTCTGAAAAGTTCCTTAACCTTTGTCATCAGCATTCACAACAGGGTTTTGTCATCTCTGCCTCCGCTCCGACGAGATTATTTCTCGTTCTGTTCAGTAGCGCAGGGCACGTGTTCTGCGAGCAGATGCTTTATGTTTGTGGACAGGACGGACCCAGTGAAGCATAGACTACATCCTGCTTCGCCTTAAACCCACTAGTGATAGCCTTGAAGGGTGAAGCCTTTACGAAATAGAGCGTTGTTATGTATTGCAACCCCAGATTCTTTGAGCACAGGTACAGCCCTTTAAGCTCTGGTCTTTACTGGTTCCTAAATGGCTGAAGAAAAAAACACTATTTCGGAGCTGATTGTCCAGTCCCAGTTTAATTTATACTCTTATCCCCTTTCCACCAATGCGGTTCGGAGTTGGGTGACAAGATGTCCGATTTGTGTGGGACTATGCTGCATTTTCACTCCTGGTGTCCCTCACACAGAAACAACCTACGGGCCACAATGCTAGTAAAATAAAACAGAACAAGAAAAGGATTTTTTATATAGCCTACATCAGTAGGCTATACGGAATATACAGGGGTTGGACAATGAAACTGAAACACCTGTCATTTTAGTGTGGGAGGTTTCATGGCTAAATTGGACCAGCCTGGTAGCCAGTCTTCATTGATTGCACATTGCACCAGTAAGAGCAGAGTGTGAAGGTTCAATTAGCAGGGTAAGAGCACAGTTTTGCTCAAAATATTGAAATGCACACAACATTATGGGTGACATACCAGAGTTCAAAAGAGGACAAATTGTTGGTGCACGTCTTTGTGGCGCATCTGTGACCAAGACAGCAAGTCTTTGTGATGTATCAAGAGCCACGGTATCCAGGGTAATGTCAGCATACCACCAAGAAGGACGAACCACATCCAACAGGATTAACTGTGGACGCAAGAGGAAGCTGTTTGAAAGGGATGTTCGGGTGCTAACCCAGATTGTATCCAAAAAACATAAAACCACGGCTGCCCAAATCACGGCAGAATTAAATGTGCACCTCAACTCTCCTGTTTCCACCAGAACTGTCCGTCGGGAGCTCCACAGGGTCAATATACACGGCCGGGCTGCTATAGCCAAACCTTTGGTCACTCATGCCAATGCCAAACGTCAGTTTCAATGGTGCAAGAAGCGCAAATCTTGGGCTGTGGACAATGTGAAACATGTATTGTTCTGTGATGAGTCCACCTTTACTGTTTTCCTCACATCCGGGAGAGTTACGGTGTGGAGAAGCCCCAAAGAAGTGTACCACCCAGACTGTTGCATGCCCAGAGTGAAGCATGGGGGTGGATCAGTGATGGTTTGGGCTGCCAAAACCAGTGATGGTTTGGGCTGGTATTCCCTTGGCCTAATACTTGTGCTAGATGGGCGCATCACTGCCAAGGACTACCGAATACACGAATACACACAGCAAGACTGGTGAAAGATTGGTTTGATGAACATGAAAGTGAAGTTGAACATCTCCCATGGCCTGCACAGTCACCAGATCTAAATATTATTGAGCCACTTTGGGGTGTTTTGGAGGAGAGAGTCAGGAAACGTTTTCCTCCACCAGTATCACGTAGTGACCTGGCCACTATCGTGCAAGAAGAATGGCTTTTTTGTCCAATCCCTGTAATGGAAAGTATGTCACAAAAAAGAAAATTCAGCTACAACAAAGACTGGGAAACAGTTTAGAACTGGGTGAGGCCAGTGAAAGGTGATCTCTGAGGGATTTTTGTGATGTTTGCCAAAGTAATTTTTCCAATTTCACAAGGAAGTTAGCACGATGTGAAGCGCCACTGTAAAAGGGAGTCGCACTAGAAATTCACAGCTGAAAAGATGCCTGCTGATCTAAGGACTCGTTTTTACGACTGCCAGATGGACAAGGTAACAGCAGCAGAAATAACCACTTTAAAAGTTTGTAAAGTTTTTTTCAAACTTGTGCTAATTCGTTTTGCACTAACAGGCAAAGCAGAGATTGATGAATGTAATGTGAGATCTTTGTCAAATTAAAACTTATGGCGTCATCATAGTGTTGGTAATGTGTAGCACAATGTCCCTCATGAGCATCCTTGTTGTCCCGCATTCGGTTTTTTGATATCTGGTCACCCTGGTTCGGAGCCTATAGGGTTCCCCAATGTGTTTTCGAACCTTTGACGTGTTTTTCCACTGACGAAAAGAGGTTCCAGAGCACAAACTCTGGTTCACCTCAGGCACCGCAGAATACTTGGTTCTTCTGCGCAAACTTTAACGTCACCTGTGGTTGGGTCAAAGCTGCAGACAAGAGAAACAACAAGTAGGGCGATGAAGAACGTACCATATCAACGTTGTTTATGTGTTTGCAAAAAACATAATTCAATTTAATTCAGTTTTATTTATATAGCGCCAATTCACAACACATGTTGTCTCAAGGCACTTCACAAAAGTCAGGTACATACATTTTAATTAATCCTAACCATTGAACAGTGCAGTCAGATTCAGTTATTTATTCAAATTGGATAAAAAGTTTTTCTATCTAAGGAAACCCAGCAGATTGCATCCAGTCAGTGACTTGCAGCATTCACTCCTCCCGGATGAGCATGTAGAGACAGTGGACAGTCACTGACGTTGACTTTGCAGCAATCCCTCATACTGAGCATGCATGTAGCGACAGTGGAGAGGAAAAACTCCCTTTTAACAGGAAGAAACCTCCAGCAGAACCAGGCTCAGTGTGAGCGGCCATCTGCCACGACCGACTGGGGTTAGAGAGAACAGAGCAGAGACACAAAGAGAACAAAGAAGCACTGATACAGGAGTACTTTCTATGGGAAGGAAAAGTAAATGTTAATGGATGTAGCTCCTTTAGTCGTTTCACCTAGAAAGAAGGAACAGATAAACTCTGAGCCAGTTTTCAAGGTTAGGGTCTGAAAGAGAGCACATAGAGTTAGTTACAGTTAAGCTCAGCCAATCGCCATGTCTAGGAGAGAGAAAGGGTTAAACACTAAAAGACAGGGCCATGTGGATCATCGGTAGAGGGTGAGCATTAAGTTGTTGCCAGCAGAAGCTCGGACGATTCCCCTCTCCAGAAAGGTGTCACAGGTAGACACAGAGCCAGGCCAGGTGTAGCTTCTAGGAAGAGAAAAGAGAGAGAACAAAGTTAAAAGCTGAAATAACAGCAAATAATGCAAAATTGGAGAGTAGTGTGAGAATGTAGCGAAGAGGGTGAAAGTGGTCATTATGTCCTCCAGCAGCCTAAGCCTATAGCCGCATAACTACACAGTTTCAATTCAGATTTTTAAGTTAAACGGCGCTTATTTACAACAATGTCGTCTCAAGGCACCCCACAAAGGGTCCCACTGATGGTCATTGTTATACTAAAAACCACAAGGATTGGGATACCTCTCTCTGTCAGACTGATTATAACCATTGGAAAAGAGAAGGGCTCATACAGGTAGCAGAAATGGAGGGTGTGTTTGCACCTCAACTATAACTGAGCTGGTTTAGGCTAAACCTGACTCCCCCTTACTCCATCCAACAGGGAGGGAGGAAGGCTCCCTCCCTGATAACCTAAGCCACTCTAACTATAAGCTTTTTCAAAAAGGAACGTTTTAAGCCTAGCCTTAAAAGTAGACAGGGTGTCCGCCTCACGGACTAAAACTGGGAGCTGGTTCCACAGGAGAGGAGCCTGATAACTAAAGGATCTGCCTCCCATTCTACTTCTAGAGACTCTAGGAACCACCAGTAAACCTGCAGTCTGAGAACGAAGTGCTCAGTTAGGAAGCACTCTAACAACCTTGGACACCATGCCAACAGCTGCTGCCCAGGGACTCTTCCGATGGCTCAATAAGGCCACCCTGCAGCATGTCTGAAACTGCCTTGTCACAGGCTTCCTGTCGGGCCAGAGGGAGCCTGCCGAACTTTTTATAGGTGTTGTGTCTCCTGTCAGATTGTCATGCTCCAGCTAGTACTGGATCATCACTGCAACCACCTTGGTGGAAAAACTACAGACCCACATGTCCTGTATGAGTGATTTACTTTCTTTTTCAGAGAAGCAAGCTTAATATGATGATTAAAAATGTAACCATTAGGTTTTACTGCATTAGCTTTTAACACACTGTAGTATTATTACCACATGGGTGCCTTCAGGCATATTTGATCTGTTTTAGTTGCTCTGCAAAAAACCTGTTAACAGCTGTTAACATACTCTAGTAACATTTAAACGGGTACTGTACAGATAAAATGTCTAGAAATGCAAAGATGGTCAGCTCATTGCCCTTTAACATATTTATGTATTGTTGTAGCCTGTGTGGTAAAGCAGAAAATCCCCAAATAATATTCCTGCTTACTGCAGCAGGTCCAGAGAAGGAGGGCTTAATTCTGGGGTTCACTTTGTCGTTGAGTGTGAGTCATTATTCCTGTTGTGATGGTGTTAGAGCTTTCAAAGAAAAAATGTTTTGTTTGCATGGAAGGCATGATGCATACACTCGCATAAATCAGGCAGACAAACTATAAACTATAAAGTAAGATCATTGTCAATTTTTGTCTCAAGTGGAGAGAAGGAAAGGCTTAGTGGAGCAGAAAGATTTGGTCAACCATGACAAACAGCGTATAACGCAGCATAGAAGCCTAGTAAATGAAAGTGAACTGAATCACATGAACAAATACACATAAAAAATAAAAGCTGTAAGATGTTACTACAAAAGACAATACAATATACCACAGATAACTCGATTAAATGAGTCAGTAGCAGTGATTAAAACCACTCCAGAGATCAGTCGAGTCTTTCATAATGTTTGTTGATGGGTGCAGGCTGACAGAAGCTCTAATAGCAAGTAGGTGAATGTTTTTCAACATTAAACTGTTAAAACCTATGGGGTTTCATTATTAATATACCATAGTATCATTTAAAACCCAAATAAGACTCGTGGGATTTTTGTAAGCAACAATAAAAACTTCTCCATGCTGTACATGAGCACACATTAAATTGGCATGTTCCTAATAAGGATGTGTGCATGGCAACCAACTTTGTTCCAAAAGACAAACTAACTAAATCATGTCTTTGCTGTTTAGAAGCTGGGATCCTGGGTAAATTGTTGATACAAAGATTAAATAAACCATTTAAACCAAAAGTTGTTTTGAAAAAATGTGTCTGGAGCCTAAAAAGTGCTTTTTATCAGATTCTATTCTGTTTTATGAATAACTGCCTGGTGTGGTATTATAGAATAGATGGAATTAATTTCTGCACTGGCATTCTCAAACAGCAAGCTCTACACACATACAGAATAAACACAAATAACCAGAATTCTTCAGCACAATACTTCAAATTTACAGTTAAGTCAATAATGTTATGATCCTTGGGTGTCTCAGTTTCTTACATGTCTCTGTTTTCTTCATTTCCCAAGTTGTCAGTTTAGTTCGTTCATTTGTATACTTCCTTCATTCATTTTTTGTGTGCCTTGTGCATTTAGATTTTCTCTCTCAGATTTTCCTATTGTTTTAATTATTTATTCCTCTGTGTTACTTAGTCTCCTCCCCTCAGCTCCTGTGCCTTCCTCTGCCTTAACTGTTCCACATTCTGACCTGATTGCTCACACCTGCTTGCCATGCCTTTCTCCACACTTCCCTCTCAGCTCTCTGGTTGTCATTACTAATTGCTGGTGTCTTCCGTTGGACTGCCTAATGTTCCATGTTCTGTTTATTTGCCTGTTACTGCCTGTGTTCCTGGACCTGTTCTCCCTGCGACTCCCCCTGTAAGTTCACCTTTGTTTTTAATTAAATAACTGTGTTTGCCATTCTGTCTGCACTTGGGTCCTTTACCCATTACAAAGTAAAAAGAAAATAATAAGAATAAACTACTAAACTCATATGAATAACAATATTAAAGAGGGACAAAGCAGTAATAAAATGAAACAATAATAATAAAATAACAATACACTAATATAGTCCAATGTGGAACCTAAGGCTGTTATAACATCAGTTCACAGTGTTTCAGGCGAAAGACACAAACAGACAAAAAGAACAAACTAAGACAAAAAAGCACTTGAGAAATGAATAGGTTTTAATCTCTGTCTATTATTAATATTTTTAAAAGTGTGAACAACTCTACTGAGAGTTTCTCTGCACATGGAAAATTTAGTGTCCAGTCCTTCCAAAAAACTGCTTGTTGAACATCACTCTGGAGCACCCATCAGGAGTTATGTGCTTTTGTGATGGTTAACATGAAACATTTTTACATCGGTCTAAACAGTAATCTATCTTAATTTGTAATTATTTCTATTTAAAACAAACATGGTAGAATAGTACTTGAACCAGTTTGCTTGTCTCTGCAAATATTCACTCAGTTTATTACGGACTGCAATCACTAATTGCAAAGGCTTGCAAATCTCAACTGTGCTTTGGCTCACAGCTGTTTTCCCATTATGGATGCGTCTAAAGCAAAAACAGCGCTGCAGTTTTTTTATACCATCAGCACCTGATTGTACTGGCTGACTAATATACAACATAGTTTCTATGGTGGTCTACTGCTTGGCAGGGCAATTAACTTCTGTGGGCTGTTCTTGGGTAATCAGACCATGTGATACAGTATGTTCTACATACAGGGGTGTGGAATTGCAACTATTTGAGTTGAATGTTTTTTTGTTGTTGCTGCTGCTGTGCATCTAAAAAAATAAACACCTGCTGCATTGAAGAGTCATTCTTCACAATCCAGTCTTAGAAGTCATATTACTGTTTAGCAGAAATGTATTATTTTATAATTTGTAAATTAGTTAATTTGAAATGAACCAGTTAACTAAAAAAGACATTGCTCTCTGCTAGTTCAGTGGCAGTAAGGGTTGACATGAGCAACTGTTGGTTGTATCAGTGAGTGCAAGCAGCATGGGATGCCTTTTCTGTTTTTGAACAAATTAGAACATCTAACTGTTTTAATCAACAATATTAATAGTATTTATTATTGTGTCACAATATTTGTACCATAAATTACGTTATCCTGATAATGTCATTTTGACAGCTACATTTGTTCCTGTATGTCTGCATAGGGTTTGGAGAATTTTCATCCCTAGTTTAAATTGCAGATGGGTTCTAAACTTTGCATTGCTTTTTGTCTTCCTCCTAAATTAAAATGCTGTCCGCAGTTTATTCCATGTTAACAATTATTCTACCCATGCGGGTCTTTGCAGCCGAGAAATCCCCGCCAACTTTGTCTGATAAACGCCAACATCCGCCCTGCAGAGCTTTCGTTTTTCCGCCTAACTTGAATGCAGCAGAGCCGTGCTGCTCCTCACAGCGGTGCGGTGCGGTGCGGTGCGGGCTTTTCTCTGACTGCGAACCGGACGGATGCGTGGTTTGAGAGGGGATGGAGACGATGAGTTGCCGCTGTGGAGTGTCGGAGAAAAGCCGCTGAGAGATGAACGGCGTGTCGGTGGATTTTAGCGGCGATGAGTGAATCAGTGACGAGAAGAAGAACAGGAATGGGGCTGAGGAACTTTAAGCACAGATGGAGTGAGTTTAAAGCTGCTGGGGAACTGCTGGATCTGTTATTGGCGAGTAAATCAACAAGTGTTTTTGCTTATTGAAACTTCTAACTGTGTTGTACCTATCAGTGGGGCACAGTTACCCACATCTTTCTTACGATCTCCACTTTAAAGTGCAACGTGAGCTTTAAGGAGGTTCAGGGCGGGCGGATATAGTGGCTTTCTGCACACTAATTCAACATCTGTGCTTTAACACTGACACCTGTTCTCCTCTGGGCTATTGTAAGATTATTTTTTAAGATTTGACAAGTGAGGAGTGAAAGGACACCTTCCTACCTTTGTGACTAGATCCATGTCTGTTGACACAAGAATTTGATCATAGAACCAAATTCAGCTTTTTCCAATGAACACATTCATGGGCAGATTTTAATCAAATCTAGACTTCAAACTGTTGAGAAGGAAAAAAGCTCTGCATTCAAGCTTTTCATAGCGTTGACAGAATGTAGTTGAAACTTGTTTAGGAGCCTCAGGCCCTGAAGCTGCTTCTCAGGACTGTTATTTCCACCCACATGCTTCATAGCTGAGAGGAGCAGCACAATTCAGGGGAAGCATGACTGCTCAACAGGATCACAGCCTGCTGTCGAAGAGAAATTAGACTCAAAATCAGACCTTGGAGAGAGCGTTGGCTTTATGATTTTTATTCTTTCCTTGTCTTAGCTGAAATCCAAAGTTGTGCAACTGGTGGGTGGAGAAGCAGCAGTGCTGCTGTTGACATTATTGCAACAGACTGCAAACACCTTTTGCTGCCAGAAATTGTGGATTTTAGAGTCAGGAAAGGCTGTTGTCAGAAACCAGGGAGAATAGATATGGGGAAAGGGAACCCTGGACAGCATCCAGGGGGATGTCTTTTTTAAATTGTTCTCTCTCTTGCTTGCTCCAGATGTAATTTCTCCAAAACAGTCAATTCTGCTTTTGTGCACTCAGGTTCTTGGCTTTCCATAAGCTATCTTAATTTCTATTGAATTTGTCAAAACAAATGTTGCAAACCTTCCCAGACAACAGGTTGTGCTAACAAAGTTTTGGGTTGAAATGATTTAGTTGACAGTAAAGCTGTAGTTCCGCTGTAGTGCCCATTAATACCGGTCTGCTGTAGTTTACATTAACCTAAAACAGCCTTTTGTCACTGAAAACATGCTCAGTTTGCCTTCAGTGAGATGATCAATGATACATTTTTTAATGTCCTGCCAGGTCGTTATTGTAAATAAGAATCTGTTCTTAATAAGTTACCTGTTTAAATAAAGGTTAAATAAAAAAAATCACTTGAATACCAGAAGCATTATGGGATGTTCTACAGCTTGGAGGAGGATTTGCCAGGTAGACATGTAACAGTAATGCTTGGCTGCTTTATGGTTGACAGGTCATTGAGGAACCGAAATATTCCATCCATCCATCCAGTTTACATACAACAACACACCCACACACTCTGATATTGAAGTTCCATTTAAAGAGGCCTGTTAACTAACATGTATGTTTTTGGACTATGGGAGGCAGTGTGGGAAACCTGAAGAGACCGCATGCATGCATAGAGAGAACATGCGATAATCCTACAGAAACACCGCATACTTAGGATTTAATCCTGTAAGGCAACAGTGCTAAAAATTGAGTCACTGTGCAGCCCCTGAATATTTCAAAATGCTGGGGAATTGGGAACATTTAGTTTTTGTTTTGGAGCAAACACAGGAGCCTTTTATGATAAATCAGGCTTACAGCTTCTGCTTTCTATTTCTGCGGCTTTCTCTCTCCTTTTCTGGAAGTTTTAAAGTATGAAAGTCTTTGAATCATTCATGTCATGTTAAAAGCTGGAAGGTTGCAAATGTGAGATTATTCATCCTTATGGAACATGTTTCTTTGTAAACTCCCTGTCTTTTATGTAGAAAAGGGTCACACCTGCTCTCTGAAACATGTATAAAAAACAATGAATATGTCATGGGGCAACAAGCCTATTAGGGTTGTAGGAAACCTTAATGCAGTGAACAGGGCTAAATAACAATACGAAAACTCGATGCAAACTTCAATATGCATAACATAGCGCTTGTAAGGTGACAAAATAACACTGCTCTACTTTTCTGTTCCACAGACTGAGAATCTATCTAGAGTTTATGTCCTGATGCATTCACATTGTTAATGAAACTGAGGTGCTGTGTTTTCCGATGGCACCTGAAGGCAACTTTGCATCAGAGGCATGTGTGCATGTCAGTTCTCGCCAGTGAGAAACTACAGAAACCTGTTCTAAAGAACTGTAAACTGTGTGAGAATATAACTCACACAGACCTTCACATGGAGAATAGGGTTTTCTTCACCTGAATGCAACACGAGAATGACAATTCTTACCTTGGAGGCTGAGTTCAACAGATGAGTCAGCAGATTGTTAATACAGTATACACACAAGATTAATAGTGAAGAAACATTGTGGACATAGTTTAGTTGCTGAGCAACAGGGAGATATTAATGATGCTTGCTCTTGTATAATTTACTGTTGGTCCACAGGCCTGTGTGCAATCCTAAAGCAACGCTCATTTATATTGAATTGTTGCAAATGATCTAGATCTGTTATCTGGCCATTTTCAGTCCTCTGAATCATTTAGGTATAGAAATAAACCTTAACAATGATGTGTCTACCACATTTCCTCATTCCCTTACAGTGACTATATCTCAACTATTTTGTTACCAGCTGCCTGTTAACACGATTAGTTCCCATCATTTAAGTTCAGTGTATGAAACAAAGATAAAATAATAACAGTAGGATGAAAAACAGGGGCTGCACGGTGGCGCAGTTGGTAGCACTGTTGCCTTGCAGCAAGAAGGTCATGGGTTAAACTCCCGGCCGGGGGTCTTTCACCATGGAGTTTGCATTTTCTCCCTGTGCATGTGTGGGTTCTCACCGGGTACTCCGGCTTCCTCCCATAGTCCAAAGACATGCCTGTTAGGTTAATTAGTCTCTCTGAATTGCCCTTAGGTGTGTGAATAAGTGTGTGCTTGGTTGTTTGTCCTGTGTGTCTCTGTGTTGCCCTGCGATGGACTGGCGACCTGTCCAAGGTGTACCCCGCCTCTCGCCCATAGACTGCTGTAGATAGGCACCAGCTTCCCCGCGACCCACTATGGAAGAAGTGGTAGAAAATGACTGACTGACTTAACAGTCAGTCAATACTGTTATTTAAACAGTATTTTAAATAAGGAGTTTAGGTCCAATAAGGTGCTTCTCTAAGGTCTGTTAACTGGAAACTTGGCAGATGATCAGCTGAAGAATGAAGCATCTCAGGTCTTTGCTGGATCTTTTCTTCTACTATAGGTATAAAGTCTACATACCGATTATCTGCTGGAGGACTGATGGTTTAACTTTTCACTTCTATATGTGCAATTCAAATCCTTAGGGGCTGATATTGGGATCTGCCAAGTTTGTCTCCTTGTTGATACTACAGATCCTAGTTTCTGTCAAGCGTTGTGCACAGTGATGTTTACCTATGTTCTTTTTAGGGATCTTGTTATGCATGAGTGACCCAAAGTTAAGTCAAGGCTTAATAAAACATTTCTCTGGACCAAGATTTAATGAAAAGCAACCAAAGTCCTAAAGCAAAATGTTGAAAGACATTCAGAAGCTTTGGAGAACTATTGATCGAGAGCATTTTAAAATGGGATTTGTGTAAATAAATGTCGACGCATTGTTAGCATCAGTATGTGTTATAGTCTCATTAAATATATATCAATTTATCATCTCAAAACTTTACAGTCTATCAGAAGGGTAAGTTGCCTTTCTCAGGGAGCTTAAAACACAGATTTCATTAAAAGGAAGGAGATAAATATATTATGAATATACAGGGGTTGGACAATGAAACTGAAACACCTGGTTTTAGACCACAATAATTTATTAGTATGGTGTAGGGCCTCCTTTTGCAGCCAATACAGCGTCAATTCGTCTTGGGAATGACATACAAGTCCTGCACAGTGGTCAGGGATTTTAAGCCATTCTTCTTTAGGATAGGGGCCAGGTCACTACGTGATACTGGTGGAGGAAAACGTTTCCTGACTCGCTCCCCCAAAAACACCCCAAAGGGGCTCAATAATATTTGTATCTGGTGACTGTGCAGGCCATGGGAGATGTTCAACTTCACTTTCATGTTCATCCAAACCAATCTTTAAACCAGTCTTGCTGTGTGTATTGGTGCATTGTCATCCTGATACACGGCAACCCCTTCAGGATACAATGTTTAACCACTGGATGCACATGGTCCTCAAGAAGGGTTCAGTAGTCCTTGGCAGTGACGCGCCCATCTAGCACAAGTTTTGGGCCAGGGGAATGCCAGATTATGGCAGCCCAAAAACCACATGATCCCCCCCCCTCCCTTCACTCTGGGCATGCAACAGTCTGGGGGGGTACGCTTCTTTGGGGCTTCTCCACACCGTAACTCTCCCAGATGGGGGGAAAACAGAAAGGTGGACTCATCAGAAAAACAAAAAAGTTTCACATTGTCCACAGCCCAAGATTTTGGCTCCTTCGCACCATTGAAAACCCGACGTTTGGCATTGGCATGAGTGACCCAAAAGGTTTTGGGGCTATAGCACCCCCGGCCGGTATTTTGACCCTGGGGAGCTTCCCGACGGGAAAAGTTCTGGTGGAAAAATGGGGAGGGGTTGAGGTGCCCCAATTTAATTCTGCCGTGATTTGGGCAGCCGTGGGTTTTATTTTTTTTGGATAAAATCGGGTTTAGCACCCGAACATCCCTTTTTCAGACAGCTTCCTCTTGCCCCCACAGTTAATCCTTTGGGGATGTGGTTCGTCCTTTGGGTTTGGGATGCTGACATTCCCGGATACCGGGGGCTTCTTGATACATCACAAAGACTTGTTGTCTTGGTCACAGATGCACCAGCAAGAGGTGCACCAACAATTTGTCCTTTTTTTAAACTCTTGGGATTTTCACCCATAAGGGTTGTGTGCATTTCAATATTTTGGAGCAAAACTGTGCTCTTACCCTGCTAATTGAACCTTCACACTCTGCTCTTACTGGTGCAATGTGCAATCAATGAAGACTGGCTACCAGGCTGGTCCAATTTAGCCATGAAACCTCCCACACTAAAATGACAGGTGTTTCAGTTTCATTTTTCAACCCCTGTATATTTCTCCTTAGAATCACAATATTGTCATCACTGAATTGTAGATTGAGTAATGATATTTTCCCTAGTTACAAAAATAATCAGCAATTTAGCTATTAGTAATCCCACAAATATGATTAATATGCCATACACAAGCAAACATAAATATAATAACTTAAAAGGGTTGAATTGGTTTTTGCTCATAATGATCTAAAGTTATTAAATGGTCTTTCTCTCTGGAAAGGTCAGTTGTATCAGGTTCCTCTGCCTTGTCTCTCTAGGTTATAAAGGATCACCAGCAGTGGCTTACACAGGTGCCGCCTGCCCAGTCTGGAAGGTTATTGGATGTTTGGCTGTTCCTCTCATTAGGAACCAAATTATCAGCGATCTGAAAAAGTATCTTTCTGGAAGAGTAAAGATGATTTCGACGAATGAAGCAATACAACCGAAGTTTAACCAAGTTGGTTCTGGCTTGCTTAGTTTGGTCATGCTTCTTGTTCGTTGTGGGCGTTTAGCTGGTCATCACGGTGTCCATCTCTCTAGCTCTCCACACCATCTCCACTTCTCCTGAGTACAGAAAATGCATAACATGCCAGATTATAATTTTACTGTATGTCATGATTTAAAAGTGTTGGAGTTTTGTTTTGGATTTTTCTCTGATTCTGATTATGTTTTTCTAGTTGTGTTTTGGATCTTGGTTCTGATCATTGTTTTCCAGGTGGTGCATTAGTTCATTCCTTAGGTTTAGTTTCTTATGATTCTTGTATTCTGTTTATAGTGCATTTCAGTTATGTTCTGCTTTATCTGTAAGATGTTCCTTAGGTTTGACTGTGTCATTGGTTTTCCTGTTTAGTTAAACCTATGTCCCCCCCCCTGCTTAAAGGTTGTTAGAAAATAACAACCTTTAAGCAGGTATACTTTACATTAAGCCCACATTTTGGTTTTAATTAGCCATTAACTTTAACATGCATCAACTCAACATACTGTATTTACATGCATTTACATTTAATCATGTCATGCTTATAGTAATTGCATTTGGACATCTCTAGAGCTGATAGAACTGATAGATAATTTAGTTCAAATTAATGTCACCTGAATGCTTTTTTCAATAATCTCAGTCAGAGTAGTGTTTTCATCTGTGCATAAAGTTTGTTTAAGGTCAGGTTTTAACTCTGCAGTGATCAAACGGTTATTGTCTGTAATAAGGTCACAATCTGCTATTACATGTGTACCTGAGAGGTCCTTTAGGAGACAGGATTACAGACTGGAACCAAACTTAATTAAACAGGGCCTCTATTTGTTTATTCATTTAATGAGTTACCATGGTAATAAAGTTCTCCAAACAAGTGTAATCCTAGTCTAGTTAATTTTGAGTTTTATCTTCATGGAAAGCCTGGACAGGTCACCAATTCATTACAGGGAAATACAGAGACACACTGGACAAGTATCTATTCAGTGCCTCAGATAAAAGTCACTGTATTAAAATCCAATAATGACTCCCTAATGCATTTTCTCTGGTGTCCACAGTTAAAACACAACCATCTGTACTGTGGCTTAGCTTCATGGTGATCTTACCATAGAAGTATTTTACGTTGACAGGATTCAATTTAATTTAGTACAAACCTGGAATTTACATGGGCATTTTAAAAAAAAAATGAACCCTAACTAACTCCAGACTGTTTGTGTGATCCAGGTGAGCAGCCCAGAGACAACCTCGTCACATCCGATGTGCCTGGAAAAGACAGTGAGTTTCTCCTGGGATTTTTCTGCAACTTCTTATGACTTAAAAAGAACCAGCATTTTTAGACCCTTTTCATGGTAAAATTAGTAAAAACATGGTAAAAAAAATTCTCTGTTCTAGTGTTTAATATTTATATATGAGCTGTTTCTTTTTTTAAGATTATACAATTATTTACATTTAAACTTACAAAATCATAGCTGTTTGGATGGAAAAGTTAAAGAACACAGTAACCCTAGATGCGTAGAAAACGTCTCAAACCCTAAAAATCTAATGGAGTGTATTTTCTTTTTACCCTGGCTGTATCAACCTGTACTCCTTAATGAACCTAAAGACTGTAATGTCTTCGTGATAATCCTCCATGTTAGAGGATGTTAATGCATGAACCTGAGCAGAGTGTTCATTAGGTACAGCACATGCACAGTCTGCAGAGTATTGAAACCAGCAGAGGAAGTGTGGGTGAGCTGCTCTGTGGCTTTAGTGCTGTTAAGATGTTTTTCTTTCTGAAAGGTGCCACACCACCAGGTGAGGATGATGGACGACAAGGGGCCCTCAAGAGGTTCAGTGCTATGTGGCCCCCCTTTCGAAAAGGCAGAAAGGATAGTGAGTATTATGTCAAGTGGATCTTTGTCTGGTTTCGTTGCTGTTGCAAGAGGTGGTTTTCATTTGACCTACATTTTCACCCTTTAATGCCAGATTGCAGTAAGCCAGTTACCCTGCTTCTCTGTGCATAGAGCAGAGGGGTTTGTATTGCCCCCAGTCCACAATCCCACAAATAATATGAATCACCAACAATTCTTTGTTGAATCATAATAACTTACTGAATTTGTAACTGATTCATATTTTATTCTTTGTCAGTTCTTGCAATTCTTGAGCCATGGCAATGAGCTGTTTAAAATTTTGGTGCCGAACTACAGAATCCAGAAAATCACAGTTAATCGTTAAGAAATTAATAGGTCATTCTTAGGTATAGCGGCCGATTCCCAATTGATTCCTATGTATTCTTAACTAAATCTGGGATTTATGAAGCATTGTCTTGACCACTCAGGGCCATTGTACCCTGAAAAACTGCCGAAATCTGCCCTTGGGAAAAAAAAGAAATAAGGATAATAATTGATAAAAGCAATTTTAAAAAAACTAACAAAAATCCCAAATAATTTCTTGTTTAAATACATAGGAAATATTAAATAGAATAAAATTTTTAAAATGTTGTTTCTTATTTGTTTCTTTAGGTTCTTCATTTTGTTGGCAAAAACAATCACTTCAGTTAAAACAATAAATTTTGTCATCATTCGAATAACTTTCACTTCTGCAAGTCCCTCATCACTTGTCATATTATGATGGAAAATCTCAACAACTGTCAAGAATAGTGACAAATTCAAATGTAATTGTACCTGATTCTTAAATGTATTCAACCTATTGTTAATTGATTCCTGACATTCCTGCAGTATTCTTAATAGATTCTTGTAATTCATCCGTATTAACTGTAGTGTATGGATGCTCTCTTTTTGCATTAAAAGGAACATTGCATTGCAATGTATGAAATCCTAATGGGTGTAGCTGGTTTGTGATGCCCACGAGGATGTATTTTATCATATGTAAGCACATGGCAGAGATTATAGCTTGGAATCGATCAGCTACATTTCAACTCTGACACACAGTATTATGCTAAATAAGGCCCGTTCCTATCCTTTGTATCAAAAAACGAAAGGAAGAATAGCCTTTCAGAAGTATGACATTTTTACGTTCTTTACAGATTTTACACGTCTGTTCTTTTGCTGTTGGATTCATAAACTTGTAAAATATGACCTGTAGCTTTTAAAGCACAGATACATTGCCAAACCCCTTAAAAGGAAAGAGGGTGCTGCAGTGTGTTCACTTGCAGAAACTGAAAGATGAGAGACAGGACATGACATGACTGCCTGAACTAGATGAAAGCAAAACAGCTTCAGCTTTCAAAGAAATATATTATGTTTTTAGTTAAATTTTTTTATTTATCCACAATTTTCATAAAGTTAAATTAGGATTTGATTTTAGATTCTTCAAACTAGCCTCCCTTTGCTCTAAGGACTGCTTTGCTCTCTTGGTGTTCTCTCCATGAGCTTCATGAGGTGGTCACCTGACATGGTTTTCTAAAGAGTCTTGAAAGAACTTCCCAGAGGTTCATTCAGAGACGGCCAAAGGTTAACATTTCAGTCATTACAGCAAAGGGCGGCTACTTTAAGGAATCTAAGATATGAAACATATTTCAAGTTGTTTTATAATTTTTTTGTTTGCTTCATTATGGGCTCGTTCGCTGTTTTGATACCTTCAGTTAAATTCCACGTGTAATGCAAAATCATAAACATAAAGAAAACCATTAAATAAGAATGGGGTTCTAAAACTTATGACTGGTAGTGTATATTAATATATATATTATAGAAATAAGTGACAAATTGCTGTGAAGTAGAAAAACAAACCTTCTGTCTGGTGTTAGAAGTATGTCAATATGTACATCATTTTCCTGTTGTGGTCGATGTGGTGTAAATGGTACATCAGCATGCGGCAGAATATCAACATCCTCTACAAACCTGAAATAATATGATGTTAGATAAGGCTGCACAATATGCTGTAAATATATCATCATTGCAATATGAGCGTCTGCAATATTCATATCGCAAATTACTGTCTGGAGTGCAGTAATTGTTGGCTAATATATTCCAAGTGTCATGAACTTGTATTTTTGATGCTAATGTAATGTTTAGCCAGTTGGACAGGGTGTTATGAGAGTAGATGCTCACACCTGACACAAATGACATTGCCCAAATGCTAAAGGCCACAAAGTGATGGAAGCACAGATGAGAAAGAAAGGGAAAAAGAAAATATTTATCGATATTGTCATTGCAACATTTTTCAATCTCGACAAGCCTTCTGCGGATTACCTGCAAAGAATTAGACAGATCTCATGTGATGTACAGCTGTTTTCAAAATAACAGAGATGTATTGAAACAAAGTGGGTCAAGTTGAAAATCCCAATATTTTTTATTACCATAAATGCAAATTCTTTGGGAAAATTGTACATTCTGTTCCAAAGCAAAACATTAAAAAAATGATCCGTTTTTTTTTCAAACAAAGTAATTCAATTTAATTCAATTCAGTTTATTTATATAGCGCCAATTCACAACACGTTGTCTCAAGGCACTTCACAAAAGTCAGGTACATACATTCCAATTAATCTTAATCATTGAACAGTGCAGTCAGATTCTGTTATTTATTCAAATTGGATAAAAAGTTTTTCTATCTAAGGAAACCCAGCAGATTGCATCCAGTCAGTGACTTGCAGCATTCACTCCTCCCGGATGAGCATGTAGAGACTGTGGACAGTCACTGGCGTTGACTTTGCAGCAATCCCTCATACTGAGCATGCATGTAGCGACAGTGGAGAGGAAAAACTCCCTTTTAACAGGAAGAAACCTCCAGCAGAACCAGGCTCAGTGTGAGCGGCCATCTGCCACGACTGACTGGGGGTTAGAGAGAACAGAGCAGAGACACAAAGAGAACAAAGAAGCACTGATCCAGGAGTACTTTCTATGGGAAGGAAAAGGTAAATGTTAGTGGATGTAGCTCCTTTAGTAGTTTCACCTAGAAAGAAAGAACAGATAAACTCTGAGCCAGTTTTCAATGTTAGAGTCTGAAGAGAGCACATAGAGTTAGTTACAGTAAAAGCTCAGTCAGTAGCTATGTCTAGGAGAGAGAAAGGGTTAAACACTGAAAGACAGGGCCAATGTGGATCATCGGTAGAGGGTGAGCATTAAGTTGTTGCCAGCAGAAGCTCGAAAGATGCCCCTCTCCAGAAAGGTGTTACAGGTAGACAGAGTCAGGCCAGGTGTAGCTTCTAGGAAGAGAAAAGAGAGAGAACAAAGTTAAAAGCTGAAATAACAGCAAATAATGCAAAATTGAAGAGTAGTGTGAGAAAGTAGCGAAGAGGGTGAAAGTGGTCATCATGTCCTCCAGCAGCCTAAGCCTATAGCAGCATAACTACAGAGATAGCTCAGGATAACCTAAGCCACTCTAACTATAAGTTTTATCAAAAAGGAAAGTTTTAAGCCTAGCCTTAAAAGTAGACAGTTTGTCCATCTAGAGCCCACTGATGGCCATTGTTATACTAAAAATCACAAGGATTGGGATACCTCTCTCTGTCAGATTGACCATAACCATTGGAAAAGAGAGGGGGTCATACAGGTAGCAGAAATGGAGGGTGTGTTTGCACCTCAACCATAACTGAGCCGGTTTAGGCTAAACCTGACTCCCCCTTACTCCATCCAACAAGGGGAGAAGAAGACGGAGGTAAAATAAGGAAGGTAGCTCAGGATAACCTAAGCCACTCTAACTATAAACTTTATCAAAAAGGAAAGTTTTAAGCCTAGCCTTAAAAGTAGACAGGGTGTCTGCCTCACGGACTAAAACTGGGAGCTGGTTCCACAGGAGAGGAGCCTGATAACTAAAGGATCTGCCTCCCATTCTACTTTTAGAGACTCTAGGAACCACCAGTAAAAAAGTAAAGAAAAGAAAGTAAAGAAAGAAAAAAGTGAAAAAGTAGAAGTTTGCATTATTCTCTAAAATTTTAACTTTTGCTCTATAAACGGAAAACTCGTTAAAGATTTAGCTTTCCTGTTGATCACTGAACTTAGTTGTATAACCACTGCTTTTGAAAAACTACTTTACATTTATGAGTTCCTGTGAACAAGTTTTACAGCCAAGGACAACTGAAATAAATTCAACAGTTCCTGTGTATTTCTTGATTTTGCCTTAGAAACAGCATGTTTGATCTCACTCCACGAGTGTTTTGTTGGATTAAGGTCCACTTGACCACTTCATAATGTTGAACCTTATGTATGGAGCCAAAATAATCCTCGTTCACTAATGTGATTGGCATTATGTCTTTTTGAAAGACCTATTTCAATGCTGAATACTCTTTAAACTGATCTATAATCACTGGTATGCAATAAATAGGGCCAACACCCTGGTATGAAAAATATCCCCATAAAATGATTACTCAGTTAGTTATCAGGTTATCAGTCAGTAATGCCCTATATCCAGCATGTACAACATTTGCTGCCTTCAGCCTTAAATAAAGGTTTGCCTCCTGTTTTTTCACAGCATGATTGATATCGCTGAACTTCAAACACGCTCCTTTCAATTAATGATTCAGTTACATGAAATTGGCAGCATGCATGTCCGGATTTTTGGGTCTGTTGGTTTTGTATTACTCTACTACACCTACGAGTAAATTATTTTCAATGTAGAATTTCTTCACAAAAACAGTGGCTGATTTGGTATGTTATGGGACCTAGGACTACTTTTTTGACCACAACTGCGCATTAAAATTGTTGATGATGTTACTGGGGCTATTGAATCATCAGTCCCCAGTAACAAAGTGGAAACCCACTGAACTGTTGTGAACAGTGAGATACTGTGGAGATATGAGAATGAACCTAGTGACGACATACTGTAATAATATGGTACACCTTCTTTTTTCAGTCTCTGTTTGACAATGTCTGAAGAGATTTAACATATTATAACCTTGTAAGTGTCCCGATTTGTTCGAAGAACAACCAGAGTGCAGACTGTATTTAGCAAAAAAATTGCTTTAATAATAAGGTACACCTTGCTAGTACCGGGTTGGACCCCCTTTTGCCTTCAGAACTGCCTTAATCCTTTGTGGCATAGATTCAACAAGGTACTGGAAACATTCCTCAGAGAGTTTGGTCCATATTGACATGAAACCATCACACAGATGCTGCAGATTTGTCGGCTGCACATCCATGATGTGAATCTCCCGTTCCACCACATCCCAAAGGTGCTCTATTGGATTGAGATCTGGTGACTTTGGAGGCCATTTGAGTACAGTGAACTCATTGTCATGTTCAAGAAACCAGTCTGAGATGATTCGTGCTTTATGACATGGTGCGTTATCCTGCTGGAAGTAACCATCAGAAGATGGGTACACTGTGGTCATGAAGGGATGGACATGGTCAGCAACAATACTCAGGTGACACAATGCTCAATTGGTGCTAAGGCGCCCAAAGTGTGCCAAGAAAATATCCCCCACACCATTACACCATCACCACCAGCCTGAACCGTTGATACAAGGCAGGATGGATCCATGCTTTCATGTTGTTGACACCAAATTCTGATGCTACCATCCGAATGTCGCAGCAGAAATCGAGACTCATCAGATCAGGCGACGTTTTTCCAATCTTCTGTTGTCCAATTTTGGTGAGCCTGTGCAAATTGTAGCCTCAGTTTCCTGTTCTTAGCTGACAGGAGTGGCACCCGGTGTGGTCTTCTGCTGCTGTAGCCCATCCGCCTTAAGGTTCGACGTGTTGTGCGTTCAGAGATGCTCTTCTGCATGCCTTGGTTGTAACAAGTGGTTATTTGAGTTACTGTTGCCTTTCTATCAGCTCGAACCAGTCTGGCCATTCTCCTCTGACCTCTGGCATCAACAAGGCATTTGCGCCCACAGAACTGCCGCTCATTGGATATTTTCGGACCATTCTCTGTAAACCCTAGAGATGGTAGTGCCTGAAAATCCCAGTAGATCAGCAGTTTCTGAAATACTTAGACCAGCACCAACAACCATGCCACGTTCAAAGTCACTTAAATCACCTTTCTTCCCCATTCTGATGCTCGGTTTGAACTGCAGCAGATCGTCTTGACCATGTCTACATGCCTAAATGTATTGAGTTGCTGCCATGTGATTGGCTGATTAGAAATTAGCGTTAACGAGCAGTAGGACAGGTGTACCTAATAAAGTGGTCGGTGAGTGTATGCGCCTCACTATATATAAGTATATATATACTGAGGCAGGGGTAGAGAAATGACAGACAAATCAGAGAACTAACCAGAGGAAATTTGTTGCAGCTGAGGAAGAGAGGAAGGCAGAGTAGTTTAAGGTGGGATGTGATTAACATGAATGAAGCAGAAACACAGAGAAACCCAGGGAAGTGTCTACCAGAAATAATACAGGAAAATACAGGGGTTGGACAATGAAACTGAAACACCTGGTTTTAGACCACAATAATTTATTAGTATGGTGTAGGGCCTCCTTTTGCAGCCAATACAGCGTCGATTCGTCTTGGGAATGACATATACAAGTCCTGCACAGTGGTCAGAAGGATTTTAAGCCATTCTTCTTGCAGGATAGTGGCCAGGTCACTTCGTGATACTGGTGGAGGAAAACGTTTCCTGACTCGCTCCTCCTAAACACCCCAAAGTGGCTCAATAATATTTAGATCTGGTGACGGTGCAGGCCATGGGAGATGTTCAACTTCACTTTCATGTTCATCAAACCAATCTTTCACCAGTCTTGCTGTGTGTATTGGTGCATTGTCATCCTGATACACGACACCGCCTTCAGGATACAATGTTTGAACCATTGGATGCACATGGTCCTCAAGAATGGTTCGGTAGTCCTTGGCAGTGACGCGCCCATCTAGCACAAGTATTGGGCCAAGGGAATGCCATGATATGGCAGCCCAAACCATCACTGATCCACCCCCATGCTTCACTCTGGGCATGCAACAGTCTTGGTTGTACGCTTCTTTGGGGCTTCTCCACACCGTAACTCTCCTGGATGTGGGGAAAACAGTAAAGGTGGACTCATCAGAGAACAATACATGTTTCATATCGTCCACAGCCCCAAGATTTGAGCTCCTTGCACCATTGAAACCGACGTTTGGCATTGGCATGAGTGACCAAAGGTTTGGCTATAGCAGCCAGGCCGTGTATATTGACCCTGTGGAGCTCCCGACGGACAGTTCTGGTGGAAACAGGAGAGTTGAGGTGCACATTTAATTCTGCCGTGATTTAGGCAGCCGTGGTTTTATGTTTTTTGGATAGAATCCGGGTTAGCACCCGAACATCCCTTTCAGACAGCTTCCTCTTGCGTCCACAGTTAATCCTGTTGGATGTGGTTCGTCCTTCTTGGTGGTATGCTGACATTACCCTGGATACCGTGGCTCTTGATACATCACAAAGACTTGCTGTCTTGGTCACAGATGCACCAGCAAGACGTGCACCAACAATTTGTCCTCGTTTGAACCCTGGTATGTAACCCATAATGTTGTGTGCATTTCAATATTTTGAGCAAAACTGTGCTCTTACCCTGCTAATTGAACCTTCACACTCTGCTCTTACTGGTGCAATGTGCAATCAGTGAAGACTGGCTACCAGGCTGGTCCAATTTAGCCATGAAACCTCCCACACTAAAATTACAGGTGTTTCAGTTTCATTGTCCAACCCCTGTAACTCTAGATATATAAAGGACACTAAAACACTAAAGAATGAACTAATAAGGAAAATGCATAACAATAAAAAGCATAAAGAAATGACTAAAGACAGAACTAAATAACATAAAGACCAAAGAAATAGTCAAAACGCGCAAAAGAAAATCAAAACCCAACACTTCAGAATTGTGACCGTTTGTGCCTTCTTAGGTCTTAGTTTGAAAATATAAGTTGTTTGAATTTGAAGGCATGTCAAATTGCAGTACAAGATCTGGGTTAAACTGCAGTCTCACCACACTCCTTATATCCATCAGAGGCATGTTCTATGCAGCAGAGCTTTGGGGTAACCCGTCTATAATAGGTGCGCTCCTGTGTTGACCTAATGAGGTGGCACTGTTATCATGTACTGTAAACAGCAGCTGTTCCTGTGAACGCTGATGTTTTATCTCCACAAGTAGCTTTGCAGCTGGACTCGACTTATTACTCACACTGTGTTTTCTGTTAAAGATGTTTAACGTCAGAATAGACTGACTGAAATAAGTTAATTTAGCTTCTCTTCTTCTTATCTAATTAATAGCATTGTTCTTACTAAAATGGATCTTACATGCCCCACATGATTTAGCTAATGTGTAAATGGCATTTTGCAACTATCAGGCAGTTTTTGTGAGGTCCTCGAGAGTAAGAATGTCTCACTGACTCATTGACAGAGAAATGCAATGCACTGTTGTGACAGTGAAACAATGTATCAGTCAAACCTGGATCTAAATCTGCTCAAGAGTTTGACCAATACAGAGCACACCCACATGGAAATCAGTTGTTGAAAAATGCCTCAGAATAGATAATTGTATGTCTTACATGCCTTATTATGAGGAATGCTTTACTCAGTATTAAGTTAAAGACCCTAATAGAGGGCTTGAATATGATTATGTTCAGTATTGTTCAAGTGTTCTACTTAATGAACTTGGATAAAAGCATGTTTTAATAAATAATATATCCTTTAACTCTTTATTTCAAGTTTATGTGTGCTGGGTTTTTCATTTAATTCCCATAGTTATGCACGTTCCTCCATCTGTTAACAGTTAGTGGAACTACCTTTTCCTCTTACTGTCCTGATCTCAGCTATCATTAGTTCAGGGACCAGGTGGTAACATTCATCTACCTCCCTATCTGCACACTGAATCAGTATTTTTGTGTGTGTGTTCTTGTGTAGAAGCCAAAGACCTTGAGCCTACAGAGACGAGGCAGAACCCACCAGTCGCTGACAATGTGTCCATCCAGCCCCGCCGTGTCAGCGGGCAGTACTTCTTTGAGTATCTAGTGGTGGTCAGCCTGAAGAAGAACAAAGATGGCAGCAACTATGAACCTCAAATCACCTACCAGTTTCCTAAGGTTAGCCATGCAGTTTAAACAGGTTTGGTCATTAAAGCTGCACTAGGTAACTTTTGTAAAAATTAATTTTTTACATATTTGTTAAAACTGTCACTATTTCCTGCAAGGATTATGATTATTGATTATAAATATTTATCAAAAATTATAATTATGTTATTATAAATAAATAATATATTCTAACCAAAAATCATTTCTTACGAATAAAAATGAGAGATACACTCTGGTGTTGTGATTATTGGGCTCACAGCACTTAATAATTACAATTAGTTAATTATCATTAATAATTGGTGATTATTAATCAAAACCAAACCAAACGTCACTGTGTCATCAACCGTTTTACTGAATGGTGTGGAACACTAACCTATCTTGACAAATAATCACAAACAAACACAAACGCTGTCTATGTATCTATGTGAAAATGTATTAAACCAATGGTCCCTCTTACAACTGAATATTCTGATCAACAACGTGCACCTAATTAAGCATGCACTATTCTACTAAAGGGGTTCATTAATAATTAAAAATAAGAATGTGTGCAGAGGGTAGATGGAGATCAAACCAGCAGTTTATGGACAAATGACAATAACACAACGATTTGTATTAACGTGGAAAAATGAACAAAACCACTACGCTGTAAGCTTTTCTCCGTTGATGCGTCTTGACAGTGGCTATCAGCTGGTAGAACGGTATGCCCGGGACACAGAGCATCTAGCAGCTGATAACCCCAAATCTCGAACAAAGGGTTGTAAAACTCTGAGGCGGGAGCTCAGTGGAAAAACCCCAGGGGTAATAAAATGATGGAACGAACAATGGAGTGGCCAGGCCACGAGGTCCAGACTGCAGTCTGTTTCGAATGAAAAACTTTCAAAGTTCAGCTTTAACTGCTGGCTGATGGCGATCAGCAGGACGAACAACGCACCCAAACTTGAGCGCAACCGCTCGTTACGCTTCCACAATATTCAGACAGTAAATCAAAACAGTTCAACATAAAACACTTTTATGGTGATCCTAATTCACCTTAACTATGCCTCACCCTGCCCAGACCTCTAAATACACCTATCTGATTTAATATAAAAAGAAATTACTTTGACGTTGATTTCTTCTCTTCACTCTACAAATGAGCAGGGAGTGCAGGGAGGTAACAGAAAACATCTAAATGAACTGAAGCAAGTGAACAATGAGACTAACTAAAGAACATTAACAAGGGGGAACCAGAACTATAAGGAAAATCTAAACTAACACATCTAACCAGGAAAATAGCAAACCTCTAAACAACAGAATGAATCTAATGAACTTAAAGAGAGCAAGTGCAGAACATGGCAGTGAGGAGAATTACACAGAACTCAAAACCCCAAACACAGGCAGGTCATGACAAATATAGGGCTGAGATTCTAATAACTTTGTTTAATTCTCCTACATTTATTTAATTTAATTGCATTTTTGTTCATATTTAGTGGGCAAATCTACATTGTAAAGGAATCCTAGCGTTGGACTAAGAATCAGTACTTCATTTCTTTCTAATCTCATACTATGCAGACTGGTATTAGGGCAAAAAATAGAGACATCCTTGATGTATTTGATACTGTTAACCACAGCATCTTATTGCCAATACAAGTACAGCTCTTCGTTGTTGGAAGTAGTTTCTGTCCATTTAAGGAAGCATTATTTCACCTTGGGTTCCATTTAAAAACATTTATACCGCCTCTCACAATTTGTCTGATAGCCTTAAGATTAACTGATTAACCTGTCATGCTTTAGTTCAGGCCCAGATGTAAACCAAAAGAAAACATAACTAGCTTTGTCTGAGAATCTAACCTCATAACTAGGTATTTCAGTGTTAGGGCTCCAGTAAATTGTTGTCCTAGTTATTCAGTTACAAAGAAAAACATTTTTTAAAGCTAAGGCATACATGCAGTTTAATTACGTTGAAGCTGTAGTCCATCACTTCATAACATCTTGTTTTGATCATTGTAATTTTTCTGTTGGTCTTAATCTGTTGTTACCTTGTAACGAGCAGCTGGTCTACCAATCGATAGAACATGGCACAATTCCATCAAACCATTTCATGTGTCAGTTTAAATCTCTTTTTTTTTCCTTTATTGCCAACCAAAAACAAGCAGTTGACATACAAACATATTAAACCTGAGACTGAGACTGGGGTTTCACATCAATATTCATATATAGATTCAATCTTCTATTTATCAGTATGCAAGAAGGGGAAAAATAGGCAACCCAAACCTAGAAACAAGAAGTAACAATAATAATGATCAGAAAGTAAATGCACCCTAAACAAGATAAGTCACAATAGGTTTCCACAATCGTTCAAAGTTCTGGGCTTTCAGATGTAGTTCAGCTGTTAGTCGTTCTATTGTATACACGTGTTTAATCTTTTGTCTCCATGTGATCCATATTTGGTGAGTCAGGCTTCATCCAGTTGACTGTAATCATCTTCCTTGTCGTCATTAGGAGAATATGTAGGAGAGTTCTTTGGTCATAAGTAAAATGGTCAGGGAATATATCAAGTATAAAAATTACAGGATCAAAAGGAATATTAACTTTTAGTACTCTCTCTAGCTAATCCTTGACATTTCTCCAAAATCTTTGTATCTGAGGACAGTCCCAAAATATGTGGGTCTGATCGCCCACCTGACCACATCCCCTCCTGGACTCGGATCGTTGCTTATCTCTCTAACAAGCAGCTAGCTTCTTTGGAGGGCATTAGTATTAAAGGGAACATATCATGCAAAATCCACTTTATCAGCCCTTAATGTACATTTTGTTGTGTACGTGGAGTCTGTAGGAGGGCAGAAAAGTTGAATTTAGTCTCTCCAGGTGCTGCGTAAATATCTTCATATTCTGCAAGGGTCATATTTTTCTATCCGTTTAGTTTTCTCTATTCTCGGTTATGTTATTTGAACTATAACATCACAGTATTTGCTGCGGAACAGCTAAACAAGGTCATGGACTTCCAGGTGATCAATTTTTCGTACCTGCCATTTTTATTTCTCGCCGCGATTTTATAGTCCAAGCTCAAGTTATGCCGTAGCTGTAGGTGGATAAGTCTAAATGTTCGATTGTTGGGTTTATAAACCCACAATTTATCACACCGTTCCCCAGCATCAGAACCTCTTCAGAGTGCCTGGTTAAATTTAATTTTTCATTGAAATTTTCTCACATCAGTGGTGAAATTCCTCTTCATCTGCAGGAAGCACATCAAGGATGAGTGCCTCAGCAACCTCCACCAGTATCACCAGTAATCGTTTGCTGGGAGACTTCTGAATCTGAATAATAATAAGGGGTCAGTTCCTTCTGCGTATGTAAACGACGGACAAAGCAAAGCAGTAAGCTACAAATAACGCTAGAATGACACCAAACTTAATTTTAGACATGAATTTATTGTGTGTGATGTCCTGGTCATTGTTCTTATAGCAGTAGCATCGTGCCTTCTGTTTATAGTACTGCTGTGTGCTGCTTTAAGCTTCTTGAGGACAGAACCGTACTGTGTGTTATGAACATTATTATTACATAAACAGTTTTGTTTTGTTTTTTGCCATTTTTGTCTTATTTCTGCAGCGCTAGATAATTGTTATCAAACAACAAAAATGGCCGAACAGGTTAAACTGTAATGCTCTTTGACCTGGAGGAATGGGGTGTGAAGTGCCTCAGTAGTATTTAAAGAGACGGCGCCAAAACAAGTTGCTCTCAGATGCACCTTAGAACAGAGGAAAAAGAGGACCTGTGGGGCTACAATTACAAGGAATTCAGACCAAAGCATTGCAGTTCCACTTTATATAGACCACAACTGGATGATTTAAGGGTGAAAAGTAAGGATTTAAAAGCATGATGTATCCCATTTAAGAGACTTTATGCACATGGTGTGCCAGTGACAACATACTACAGTGGCTTGTAAAAGTATTCATACTCCTTGAACTTTTCCACATATTGTCACATTACAACCACAAACATTAATATATTTTATTGGAATTTTATGTGAAAGACCAACACAAAGTGCTATGCAACTTTGAAGTGGAACGGAAATTATACAAGTTTCCTTTTTTTTACAAATGAAAAACTGAAAAGTGCGTTATGCAAAAGTATTCAGCCCCCCTGAGTCAATACTTTGTGGAACCACCTTTTGCTGCAATTACAGCTGCAAGTCTTTCAGGGTATGTCTCTACCAGCTTTGCATGTCTAGTGACTGAAAGTTTTGCCCGTTCTTCTTTGCAAAACAGCTCAAGCTCAGTCAGATTAGATGGAGAGCATCTGTGAACAGCAGTTTTCAGATCTTGCCACAGATTCACGATTGGGTTTAGGCCTGGACTTTGACTGGGCCATTCTGACACATGAATATGTTTTGTTTTAATCCATCCCATTGTAGCCCTGGCTTTATGTTTAGGGTCATTGTCCTGCTGGAAGGTGAACCTCCACCCCAGTCTCAAGTCTTTTGCAGACTTCAACAGGTTTTCTTCCAAGATTGCCATGTATTTGGCTCCATCCATCTTCCTATCAACTCTGACCACCTTCCCTGTCCCTGCTGAAGAGCAGCTCCCGCAGAGCATGATGCTGCCACCACCATAGGTGAGAGTGGGGATGGTGTCTTCAGAGTGATATGCAGTGTTAGTTCTCTGCCACGCATAGCTTTTTACATTTTGGCCAAAAAGTTACATTTTGGTCTCGTCTGACCAAAAGTCCAGAGTCACCATGGGCCTCTTGGCTGCATCTCTGATCAGTGCTCTCCTTGTTCGGGCTGTAAGTTTAGGTGGATGGCCTTGTCTTTGTAGGTTTACAGTTATGCCATACTCTTTCCATATCTGGAAGATGGATTGAACATCTCAGGGAGCCTAAGTGCTCCCTGAGATGTTCAAAGCTTGGGAAATCTTTTTATAGCCTAAGTCTGCTTTTAACTTCTCCACAACTTTATCCCTGACCTGTCTGATGTGTTCCCTGGACTTCATGATGCTGTTTGCTCCCCAATATTCTCTTAACCAACCTCTGAGGTCATCACAGAGCAGCTGTATTTGTACTGAGATTAGATTACACACAGATGGACTCTAATCATTAGCAACCATCAGGCAACTTCTTAAGGCAATTGGTTGCACTCAGAGTAAAAGGGGGCTGAATACTTTTGCACACCCACTTTTCAGTTTTTTATTTGTAAAATATTTTTGAAATGATTTATAATTTTTGTTCTACCTAACAATTGTATACCACTTTGTGTTGGTCTTTCACATAAAATTCCAATAAAATATATTTATGTTTGTGGTTGTAATGTGACAATATGTGGGAAAGGGGTATACATACTTTTACAAGCTACTGCATATTCATTAGTGCAGCTTGAAAGAGGTCGATAATGTTTTAAACAAAACAAATCTGCCTGTATGCAGAAGCAAACTGTTTTGTCAGTTTATTGCAATGTCGATATTCAAATGAATGAGGATACAGATATCTGATCTGAAGAAAACCTTTTGCAACTTGTAAGAAACCATGAAAGAATGAACAGTGAGCAAGGTATATCTGATAGAACATGTTTCTGACACCATCTGGGCTTCTTCTCAGAGAGATGTAATGGCCAAATTTCAGAAGGAGGAGGAGGAGAAGACCCTAAAGGCAATCTCTCTATTCTGTTTCCCAGAAGGCATCAACTGGGCTCCTTTAACAGAGTACCACAGGTACAGAATAGAGCACACCTGAGGTTTCTTCAATACATATTTTATCTGTTTAAATTGACCAAAGATTTTAGTTTCTTGTTTTGTTAACTTGCAGTGAAACCTTCTCCTTTGTTTTGACTGAGATTGATGGCAGCAGAAGAAATGGATACTGCAGGAGATTGCTGGTCAGTGTGAGGATTAAAGGCTTTACATTGTGTGAAAATATTTTAAGTATCGATTTAACATGCCTACCCTTCAATTTTTCAAATTTTTAGCCAAGAGGAAAAGGAGCTCGTCCTCCAGAGGCTTACTGTATTATCAGTTCACTGGCTTGCTTTGGCCTCTTCTCTAAGGTAAGTGTTAACACGGTATGAAATAGTCTTTTAGCTTGAATCTTAGTGTATCTCCTTTGTCAAATCCTGGCCACTTGTATGGGAGCAACAAATGCAAACAGGATCCTAGCAACAATGTGACAATGTGGCGTATGTAAACATGGCGTGTAACAACACCTTGTGTGCAGATATTTGATGAAGTGGAGAAGCGGCGGCAAATCTCCATGGCCTTGATCTACCCATTCATGCAGAAGCTGAGAGAGGCTTCATTCCCGGCTCCCGGACAGACAGTGGAGATTAAGAGCTTCATTCCTGAGTCAGGCACTGAGGTCAGACCAAAAAAAAAAAACTGGAAAAAAAAACACCCCCACCCGCTCTAAACTTTGCACTTAACCTCTGGTGATAAAATGTCAAAAGTCTGTTTCTCTCCTTGTATTCCTATCATGACTCCAGCATGGTGGCTGAATCAGGACAGCTCACACATAATTTACATTTTAAACCTAATTCCATTCTGGTTACAATGAAACCAGTTGTTCATTTATTTAACAGCTCGTTTCCTTATTGTTTGCTCACTCAGTAATTTTAAAGGAGAACTATCTGTTTTAAGAGGTTGCCAAACACCAGGCTCTGAACACGACTTCTGTTATCAGCTTATGATAACATTGTTCTGTCAAAGTTATAGCTGAGATCCGGAAACAGGCAAACATCCATCGGTCAGATGAAGTTGAGCTGCCACATAATCAAGCAGTTTGGAAACCAGCTTCAACTTGTCTGGAAGGAAAACTGAAAGTCGGCATTAAATCACCCATGCAGACTGCTGAGAACAATCATCACATCTCTGACCTTATAAATCTGCAGCTCTACTTGCTTTAAGTATTTGCTGATGTGGAGTACCAATGCGATTCATTAGTTAATAATGTCAGCAACATGTGCAAGCTTGAAAAGTCATTAAGTTTAAAGTGTAATACTTTTAAATAACACACTACATTTATCAGTAATATCATGGTCTATGTTAGCGCTGTGATTAAATAGCATTAACTCACTCACACCACTGATGTCCTGGATGCTACAGTTACTCCTTTTTGTTCTTCTCAGTAAAACTATTCTCCTCACCTCTGGTGTTAATGCAGCAAAGTGTGAACATGCTGCTCCAACCCTGGTTACTAGGTTGAGAAACCGCATATGATGCTCTGACAATGTTGCCCTAAACACATGCAGCGGAAACCAGATATTTACATACCCTCTGTAAAGACCCTTGCTTGTTTTTTGTGACTTTTAGTTAATTATTTGGTAATCCTAACTGACCTAAAACAGGAAAAGTTTTGTCGAATTTAATGTCAATTAGAAAAAAAAAATTGTGTTTTTTTATAGTGTGTGTAAATATCTGTTTTTAACTGCAGCTTTATCACTATTCGTTAAGGATACATTTGACTTGACATGTAGTTCCAGTAAACCCCAGTTTTGCTCCTTCTGGTGTTGTTTTCATGCTAGGCTAACATTAGCATGTTAACTCTCAGTTCTGATAGGACTCCTGAATACCTTAGCTTTTATTTGAATGCTGTTTCAGTTAATTGAGTGCAAACAAATTAAGAATAAAAAGTTGTCCACCTGCGTCAGAAGCTCAATGCTTTGTCTGGAATGTATTGACTAATGTCAACTAATGCTCTGCTTATCCTCCCCCACACGGACTGCTGTCTTGAGATATCTGAGCACACCACAGAGAGCATGTCACATGACACAGACAGAGAAGGAGCTGCCGCAGCTAGTTTATTTTCACTTCCACTGTACATGTCATCGGAAACTATTAGCACTTAGATTCTCTGACAAAAATCTAATTAGAGAATAATATGCATGGCTTAGAACATAGTTTTGCAAACTGTGCATAAAACATAAAAACAGGCTGCCATTTTTAAAAATCTCAGATTAGTTTACTGGATAAATACAGATGGATACAAACATCCGGGCACATGGTTTAAATGGGAGTCAGTTCAAATTCAGTGGTGTTTGGTACCATAAAATAGGCAAACAAATGTTTTATGACTTGTAGTTTACTGTATGACATGGCAGACAAGTATAACAGCACCTTCAGCAGGACTGTTTAAAACTGTTGGAAAAAACTGAAAACAACAGAACCTAGGTTATAATTCATCTCAGTCAGCTGCTTACATTGCTGACAAAATGCCAGGGATTTCAAAGAGGCCTACAATATTTAGTGCATAATGGAACTCCCTCTGCAATATTTACTGATATTTAGCCAGTTCAGACTTCTTGGAAGAAACTTGTCAACACAGAGTTACAGAAATGGAAAACATGAAGCAAACAGTTCAAGGGATAAAAAAAAGGCCGATTGTTTTTATCAAGAAATTCAACAGAACAGTTTTAAATCAATCCTGATAACAATATGACTTTTATATAAGATCTTCCCGGCGGGTGTGTTCGTGTAGAGCTTTGTCTCAACTTGCCCTATGTTACCCAACCACTTCCTCAGCAGAAGCTTAACCCTTCTCTGCATCAGGCCACATACAGTGTTTCAATGAAGTATTTAGTGAAGCTGGCCATTATTTGTGTTCCTTTCCGCGACCAGTCCCCACAGTGAGTGGAGGACAATCACATGCTCCTGTGCCTCTGTATAGGCTTGCATTCATTGTGCCGCTAATATGTATTACACTGTTTAATGGTTAGGAAACAAATTAGGACAATACTCAAATTTAACTGCATCTCATTTATTTTAACTCAACACAATATGATCCATTAGCCACACAAAGCTTAAAGCCTACAGGGCAGAGCTAAGAAATGCATCGAATGTGAATGTGAAAATAAAATGAGCAAATAAAAGAAGTTAAGGACAGTCATAAAAGTAGTTACACATGGCAATAAACCAGTGAAGGTCCACATATCTAGAATCCAAAAATAATATACAGTTATGCTGGGATCAAGGGAGTTTAAATAAAACAATATAATATAACCAATATAATAAATTAGAACTAAGAAATGAGAGACTGATTGTCTTTATTAAGGTTATGAAGTAGTTAGAAGTAGACAGTATCTTATGTGCAGTACACAGCATTCAAGGAAGTATCAGAAATTCTGAGACGATAACAGCTACAGTTTTAGAGCATATTTTTGCTCTCTTCAGATAAAGCTCAAAACTCTTTAGCAGTTTAAGTAAATATTTTTCTACCTTTTCACTTTACATTAGACTTTTGTTGCCAGACCAACTGCATGCACAGAAGCTGCTGAAAGCATGCCCCTACAAAACAGCTACTGCTTAGAGTTCACCCTGGTCTTCTTCCTAAACAACGGCAGGTACAATCTGCTCCATAAACAGCAGAAAGAACCATGACGGTACAGAGGAACCTCACACATACTGTGTCCTGTATTGCTCTGACCAATATCATCTAGAGTTGCGACTGAACATCTTTTTCAGGAATCCAGCAAGTCTTACAATAAAACCTATAAGATTTTCATCAATCTTTTTAAATGACCCTTTTATACAACATGCATTCTAATACCTGAGATATCCAGGTAATAGTCAGGCCAGTGGGTGGTCCTTCACTGTGTCTCTTTCAGACTACTAGATTAATGCAGGTAAACATGAACCAGCAAAAAAAAAAAACATTCTCTGAACATTTTGAGTGGGTGCAACCTGGACGTAACACTGTCCAGACATCATGGTATCGTTCAGGAAGGATGCTGTACCAAGGGGTTCTGAGTCACATGTGGTGAGTTCTCAATGATTGCCCCAACTTCTCCCACAGATCATCCACCTGACCCGACCGTTGGACTCTTGGCTGGAACACGTCAACTTTTGTACTCTATTCGATTGCCTGACAGACGAGGAGGTGTTACAGGTGTTTGCTGCTGCCGTTCTGGAGAGACGGATCATTTTCATCGCAGAAGAATTAGGGTACACCAGATTCTCGATTTGTACATATAAAGTTAAAATTACCTCACACAATAAAATATTTCACTGTTTGATATTTATGAGGACAATTTAACCCTGGTGCATCAGACTGCTCTTCTCACTGTTCTTGGACCAGTTCAAATCCTACTTAATGTTTTTCCAGACTAATTCTGAAATGTACTCCTAAAAAGATGTGTAGAAGATGACTTTGAACCAAAAAGTATCAAAAGAAAAGATCGCCCAAAAGGGTTTCAAGATGTATCTTGCTCCTAATCTGCTATTTCAGGAATCAGATTAGCAGCTGAATAAATGTAGACTTTACTTTAGAGTTTAAATCAACATGAATTATATTGACTCTTAAAGATGTTTTTACAAAATTCACAGTGCAAACATCTAAAAAGCTCAGTGAAACCATCATTGAAAACAGACACAACTATCTATTTTCATATTGAACCGGTCTTGTGAAGAGGTGCGCTGAGTGGCAGAGTGTACAATGTCCAGTGTGGAGATTAGGGGGTTTGAGCTCCAGCTTAGTCACCTTCTATGTGTGAAAGAAAGATAGCCCCCAAAAACATAGCATACAATGCCCTGTGGAGTGTCTGGAAAGCTCTAGAGAGAATCTAGATGAGGTTTCAAATGATCTACAAGTATAAGTGATGTCAGTAAAGGTGGTTCAGGCAGCTGATCAGAATGTCTCAAAAGTTTTTTTTCACATTCAAGGTTAAAACGTAATAATTTTGTTGAATTAAAACACAGGTTCAGATTCAGGGCTTAGCACATCAATCAGTATCCAACGTTAACTAATCATGGATCATTTTACAAATCTACATTTTCAAAATAAGAACCTTCATGCTGTGCTGTGTGTACAGTGGGTATAACAAGCTGACAGCCATCCTGGGTCATATTATGCCGCCCTGTCCCCTTCTCTCTCTGACCACTAGAGACAAAAAAAAAACTTCAAAAAGAAATAAAAAAATATTTGTATAAGAGAAAGCAATGTTTGCTGAGGTCATAAAGCAATGTTATTTTGGACATTCAGGGACACCAACTGTGGCATAAAAGTTTCTTGTGGCCACATCTAAAAAGTCCAGCAGGGACTTTGAGGCAACTTGGATGAAAGCAGTTCTCTTCAGTAAAAAGTCTAATTTGATTTTCATGTGCACCTCAGAATATTTATCCCTTTTAAGACCTAGGTCTGCTTGAAAACAATAATGGCAAACTTAAAAATCTAGTTCTGCTTCATCTGTATAAGTGTTTAATTTAGACTCTTTCCTGCATATCTTGATGTGATGCATGCATTAATGGATTATGATGTGCCATCAGATTTGTTAAATATGAGCTCTGATGTCTGTCTGTCTGCAGCACATTATCTCAGGTCCTTCATGCAGTTGCAGCCCTCCTTTATCCTTTTACCTGGCAGCACACCTTCATCTCCATTGTTCCAGAAATCCTGATCGATGTGGTGATGGCGCCCACCCCCTACCTGCTGGGAGTCCAGAAGCGCCTACTGGACCTGGTCACCGACCAGAGTGATGTGAGTCCTCATGCAAGTTAAAGCTTTGTTTACCCTAAATGGTGAACATCTTTCAATCTTACTGTGTTACTCTTGCACCACATAAAACATCACTGGGGACTGTACTCTCACCATTCCTCTTCAGTCTGAACATCTCAGACTTCCAGTACAAGACAGACTCCTGTCATCTGCAGAAATACTCAGATCATTCTGCAGTTGTGGGATGGATCAGAGATGGAGAAGCAGCTGAGTACAGGGAGCTGGTGGAGCACTTTGTGGCATGGTGTGGAAACAATCATCTCATCTTGAACGTGAATAAAACAAAGGAGATTATTGTAGATTTTAAGAGAAACGGAAATAGGTCAAACAAGAAGTGGAGGTGGTGGAGGAGTATAAATACCTCTGTGTTCACCTGGACAACAGACTGGAGTGGAGATGCAACTGTGAAGCCATCTACAAGAAGGGACAGAGCAGACTGTACTTCTTGATGAAGCTTAGGACCTTCAGTGTTGGCAGCAAGATGCTGCATATCTGCTCTAAGTTTGTTGTGGAGAGTGTGATCTCTTCTGCCATCATCTGCTTGGGCAGCAGCATCAGAGCCAGGGACTTAAAAAAGCTCAACAAGCTGATAAAGAAGTCTGGCTCTGTTCTGGGGACTCCTCTGGAACCTCTGGAGATCATTGTGCAAAGAAGGATTCTTCATAAAATGAGGAACATTATGGAGAACCCTGAACATCCTCTTCATGTGACTGTTGTACAACAACAGAGTGTCTTCAGTCAGAGGCTTCTTCATTTGTGCAGTAAGACAGACAGTTACAGGAGATCCTTCCTTCCTTCCTGCTTGTTGTTCTTAAAGCAGATTATCCTTCAAATAAATTCACATTTATTTTGCTCATTTAGAAAATAGAAAATAAAATACATAAAAAGAGATAAATAATTAAGTGAAAAATTAGGTTTACACTATAAATAAAAAAACAAAAATAGTTTCTTAGGTGTTCATAAGAGTCAACTACACTGTTTCAGTGATTATTTAACATAATCCACTATAGCTTTAACTTTCTTCTCTTTGTGCTAAACAGTTACTGCTGGTTGACTTATCGAAGCATAAGGAGAAGACTTTCCGGGTGACTGTAAGTGCTTTAATAATATAATATTTTTGTTTGAAAATATTTTGTAATTTCTAAATTAAAGGCAGTGACTAGGTTCCTGCATTTTGTAAAATCTTTCTGTGCAGATTGGTGATGAAGATTCAATTCTTCCCCCAAAGCTTCAGGCTGAAATACTGGTTGCTCTGAGTCAGAGAAAAAACGTTTCAGGTGAGTAAACTCAAGTCAAACAGGTGCGTCAACTCGGAAGATCTTAGCATCCCTTTCTGTTCTTTTATTTCAGATGTGGAGGAGGCGAAGAAGGTGGAGGAAGTGAACCGTGTGGTGTCTGAAGCTTTCCTCCATTTCTTTGTCAGAACGGTTGGCCATTACACCTCCTACGTCAAATTCACAAAAGAAGGTCCTGGTGTGTTTGAGAACCGACGCTTCTACAAGGCCATCGAGTCCAAGACGATCCGACACTTTGTCAAGAAGTTTATGCAGACACAGATGTTTGACCTGTTCATTCAGGAGCTGGAACAGCAGCAGCCATTGGGGCTGCAGCAAGGTGAGAGCAAAGCATCCTGGACTACTGTCACACACTAAACTCCCAAACCCTGCTCTCTCCCAGCTTTCCTTTTCTAATGAGGGTGGGTGGGCGGGCGGACGGACGGACGGACGGACGGACGGACGGACGGACGGACGGACGGGACGGACGGACGGACGGACAGACAGACAGACAGATAGATAGATAGATAGATAGATAGATAGATAGATAGATAGATAGATAGATAGATAGATAGATAGATAGATAGATAGATAGATAGATAGATAGATAGATAGATAGATAGATCGATCGATCTTCCTGGTCTGCACTAACCGAAACTCTGATCTTTTGTCTTGCAGGAATATTTCACAGAAAGATTGCCGAATATCAAAAGAAGAAAAGCGTGAAAACTAAGAAACACTAGCTGACATTTTGGGACTCCAGGTGTAAAATATATATATATATATTATATATATATATATATATATTATATATATATATATATATAGTTACATATATACATATATGTATGAATATGTCAAGCCGTACATTGGAAAATATGTGAATATTGCACTGTGTTTTTAATTATTTTTAAGTTTGGTTTTAAATAATTATGTTCCAATGTGTGAATTACTGTATGACTGTGTTGCTGCTACTCACAGTGTCAAACACTGGAGAATGGGAGACTTCTGACTTAGAGGTGGTTCTCAGCCTGTGGCCTCCATCGTGGTCCTTATGAACAGGAAAATCATTTCCAATAAAGTTTAGTTTGTTAAGTCCCTGGACCTTCTGTTGGGATTTCAAGACTTGAGGAGTTCAGTTTAGTGAAGCATCTAATGTGTACTTCCTTGTAACTGAGCAGAATATCAAATTGTATGTAAAAACTGACTTGTCACAATCCTGAGGTGAATGGCTTTTGATTTTTTTTGCGTTTGTATTCTGATCATTTCCTTTTTTCCTTTTGTTCTTATTCAGTTAATTTCTCTGTGTTCACGATTGTTAGGTGTCTCCATATTACTCCATTCTTTGTATTTAGCTTCCTAGTTTGTTCTTGTGTTCTTTATACTTGGAGTTATTTTCTGTTAGATCTGTTAGATATTTCTCCTGGGTTTCTTGCGTCTCTGTTCTGTTTTATCAGTGTTAAATAGACTATCTTCCTCAGCCTCCCTGCTTTCCTTCTACCACAGCTTCTCATCATTTCATCTGGTTAGCTCTTCTGGTTTTCTTGTGATTCTGATTGTCCAGTGGAACCTTCTGTTACTTTCCCTGTTTTTCATGACTTTTCTGATGCTTCAGATACCGTTCCCGTCATGCTATCCTGTAAGTTTTTGTCTTTTTGTCATTAAATTCTGCTTTCACCATGCTGCTTCTGTGGTCCTGTCTGGTTTTTTTTCCAACTGCAACACATGACACGTCTTTGATGTGTCTAAATTGACACATTTCCAAAATTTCCTCCAAAAATACCAAAATTCAAAGGCCAATAATTTTTCAAATGATAAAAATTTACTTTTTTTTTTTTTTCGGGTGTTCAAGATAGTAAAAATTTATATATATATATATATAATATAAAATTTTAAAATATATATTTTATATATTATATAAAAATATATTAAAAATAAAATAAAAATAGATGTTGGGTCATTTAAAACAGCTAACAGTGTCAGTTACATTACTACGAATAATTTGACTTCTAGTCTTTTATGTTTTTATTTTTTATTTAAGGAATATATGTAATTACAGCTTTAGAAAAACAAGGATTTATTCATTTTCCTCTGTTTAACAGTTTATACAATTACCAGTTTATAAGTAAGAGAATATTTTTCAGGTCATTTAAAATGCCCAAAAGTATTATGGTTCCTTAACTAATTAATTAACAGTCAAAAGGTAACATTTCTTTAATTAAATAGAAAATCAACTTCAAGAGGAGTTAAAATCTTAACTGGAGAAACACACCATCTGTGGTACACAAGCGCCCTCTAGTGGTATGCAGTAAAATGTTTGACTTCAAATTTTTTGTTTATAGCTTAGATATTTAAATTTATCAGATGTTGAAAATGAGATGATTTGTTATCATAGTTTTTACTCTTGAAGCATGTATGGTTGCTCAGAGACTTTGTGAGAACTTTGCTATAAAGTGTGTCTGGGTGTGTGAATGTGTGTGTGTTTCAGCATCAGGGATATTTAAGATTAATTAAAAAATTTTTTTTTTTTCCGAGCAGGTAAATTAGGTTCTGAATCCAAATTTACCGGTTATAAACCTACTGCCTGATATAAGTTTAACACGTGATTTATTATCAACCCAAATATGTCAACTCCAGTGCTATAAAATGAATCTTTCTTTTCTCTTATGTCATTTGGACAGTTTACCTGTTTGATGATGACTGTAACTGTGACCTTGGTTACTTATCTGCAAAGCTTCTTTTAATCCACATTTATTTTTTCACAAATATGCACAGTGAGCTCTGCTGGATCTTAACTTCGTTTCTGTGCAACAAAGTGAAGAAAACATGAAATTCAGAGAACGTGTACACATAGACATTGATTCATATTCCATCGAAACCTTCAGCCTTTTTAGTGGTGAAAGAAAGATGCTTGAATGGCAGAGGACTTGATAAGTGACACAAAACTATGCAATTACACTTATTCAAAAGCTGCTAATTACAGGCAGAATATTAAATTAAACCCACTACATGTTGTCTTTTTAATTGAATGTTCACTATTTTTTATAAAAATGTATTTTTTTGACAGACCGATAGAATATTAAACATCATTAGCCCCATGCCCATGTAAAAGAGATCACATAAAGTTAAGATTTATAGACATTTTTTTATTTTAAATATTGGCTGAATGTTCTTTTTTTTAATTTAATGTACTTTGCAAAACTAAAAGATTAATAGCATTGCATTTTAAAACATTGTTCATAAATATTGTTTCTAAATAGCTAAACATTTTTAGCAGCCCTACACAGCTTCACTCGTGACTTTGAGGTAACTATGGTAAAATATATCAAGCAAATCATTTTGTGCCACTACTTTGTTCAAGTCAACACTTTGTGCTAAATAATGCACTGTAAAAAATTGATATCCCTTTAGCAATATCATAGTATTTTAAAATGTCATATTACCTGATTACAGTGTACTCGTATTCGTACTCGTCGTCTTCCGCTTATCCGGGACCGGGTCGCGGGGGCAGCAGACTAAGCAGAGACACCCAGACATCCCTCTCCCCAGACACCTCCTCCATCTCCTCCGGGGGGAGCCCAAGGCGTTCCCAGGCCAGCCGAGAGACAAAGTCCCTCCAGCGTGTCCTGGGCCGTCCCCTGGGCCTCCTCCCGGTGGGACGTGCCTGGAACACCTCCCGAGGAAGGCGTCCAGGAGGCATCCGGTATAGATGCCCGAGTCACCTCAACTGGCTCCTCTCGATGTTGAGGAGCAGCGGCTCTACTCCGAGCCCCTCCCGGATGGCTGAGCTCCTCACCCTATCTCTAAGGGAGTGCCCGGCCAGCCTACGGAGGAAGCTCATTTCAGCCGCTTGTATCCGGGATCTCGTTCTTTCGGTCATGACCCAAAGTTCATGGCCATAGGTGAGGGTAGGAACGTAGACCGACCCGTAAATCGAGAGCTTCGCTTTTCGGCTCAGCTCTCTCTTCACCACAACCGACCGGCACAGTGCCCCCATTACTGCCGCAGCCGCACCGATCCGTCTGTCGATCTCCCGCTCCGATCTTCCCTCACTCGTGAACAAGATCCCGAGATACTTGAACTCCTCCACTTGAGGCAAGAATTCAAGAATCCTTAATGACGACTAATATATCGAGGCACGTGACGTCGCCCAGGACGGCGGAGCCGGGGTCCAACCCTGGAGCCAGGCCTGGGGTCGGGACTCGCCGGAGAGCGCCTGGTGGCCGGGTTGCTCCTCGCGGGACCTGGCCGGGCCAAGCCCGAACAAGAGATGCGAGGCCATCCCCCAGTGGGCCCACCACCTGCAGGGGGAACCAGGGACCGGTGCAAAGAGGATTGGGTGGCAGACGAAGGTGGAGACCTCAGCGGCCCGATCCCCAGATTTCTTAGGGTGGCTCTAGGGACGTGGAATGGTTACAGTGTATTAAAGTGAAACTTATTTTTTTGATTAATTCATTTCAATTCAAAAATACTTTATTAATCCCAAAGGGAAATTAAATGTTGTTGTAGCTCATATTATGCAGGTTTCGTCAAAGAGCTGCACTGAGCTTTCACATATTGCATAATTTAAACCTGAGCTGTTGGTTTAAACTTGTTTTTCAGCTCCCTTAGTGGGAAATGCTCTTTTCTATTGTTTGTCTTACAAAAAGCAGCAGTTGGCTGTGGGCAGGAAGGATCTCATGTGGCGGTCTGTCTCTTTTAAATCCCTGGCTCTGATGCTGCTACTGATACTGATGCCCCCAGCAGATGATGGCAGAAAACATCACACTCTCCAAAACAGACTTATAGAAGATATCCAGCATCTTCCTGCAAACATTGAAGGTCCTAAGCTTCCTCGAGAAGTACAGTCTGCTCTGTCCCTTCTTGTAGACAGCTTCACAGTTGCATCTCCATTCTGTTATCCAGGTGAACACCGAGGTATCTATACTCCTCCACCACCTCCACTTCCTCTCCCATGATGGAAATAAATAAATTAGAATCTACAATAATCTCCTTTGTTTTATTTACGTTCAAGATGAGATGATTGTTTCCACACCATGCCACAAAGTGCTCCACCAGCTTCCTGTACACAGCTTCTATTCCATCTCTGATCCACCCAACAACTGCAGAATGATCTGAGTATTTCTGCAGATGACAGGAGTCTGTCTTGTACTGGAAGTCTGAGGTGTACAGAGTGAAGAGGAATGGTGAGAGTACAGTCCCCTGTGGTGCTCCTGTGCTACTAACTGTCATGATTTGTGGGTGTTTTGGGGTTTTTATTATTATTTCTTGAATCATGCTTCTGTTTATTATTTTCCTGGTCATGCTTTAGTTTTTGTCTTCTAGTTCATGTTTTGTAAAGTTAGGTTTTTGAAACTGGTTATACTTTAGTTTCAGGTTTTTCTAGTTATGTTGCTAATAGTTTGTATCCTTGAATTTCTGTTTTGCTACTGTCACGTTTTGTTCTCTCCTGTCTCTTGTCAATTAACTTTATTTGGTTCACCTGCACTAAGCAAATCAGTCTTGTCGTTTCACCTGGTTCTTGCTCCATATATACACATCTGTTCTGTTCATTCCTCGCGGAAACATTTTGGATCATGCCACCCTGTTTTCAACCAGTTGTTAAGGATCATGCCACCCTGTTTTCAACCAGTTGTTAAGGATCATGCCACCCTGTTTTCAGCCAGTTGTTAAGGATCATGCCACCCTGTTTTCAGCCAGTTGTTAAGGATCATGCCACCCTGTTTTCAGCCAGTTGTTAAGGATCATGCCACCCGTTTTCAGCCAGTTGTTAAGGATCATGCCACCCTGTTTTCAGCCAGTTGTTAAGGATCATGCCACCCTGTTTTCAGCCAGTTGTTAAGGATCATGCCACCCTGTTTTCAGCCAGTTGTTAAGGATCATGCCACCCTGTTTTCAACCAGTTGTTAAGGATCATGCCACCCTGTTTTCAGCCAGTTGTTAAGGATCATGCCACCCTGTTTTCAGCCAGTTGTTAAGGATCATGCCACCCTGTTTTCAGCCAGTTGTTAAGGATCATGCCACCCTGTTTCAACCAGTTGTTAAGGATCATGCCACCCTGTTTTCAGCCAGTTGTTAAGGATCATGCCACCCTGTTTTCAGCCAGTTGTTAAGGATCATGCCACCCTGTTTTCAACCAGTTGTTAAGGATCATGCCACCCTGTTGTTTTCAGTCAGTTGTTAAGGATCATGCCACCCTGTTTTCAGCCAGTTGTTAAGGATCATGCCACCCTGTTTTCAGCCAGTTGTTAAGGATCATGCCACCCTGTTTTCAACAGTTATTAAGGATCATGCCACCCTGTTTTCAAACAGTTGTTAAGGATCATGCCACCCTGTTGTTTTCAGTCAGTGTTAAGGATCATGCACCCTGTTTTCAGCCAGTTGTTAAGGATCATGCCACCCTGTTTTCAGCCAGTTGTTAAGGATCATGCCACCCTGTTTTCAACCAGTTATTAAGGATCATGCCACCCTGTTTTCAGCCAGTTGTTAAGGATCATGCCACCCTGTTTTCAGCCAGTTGTTAAGGATCATGCCACCCTGTTGTTTTCAGCCAGTTGTTAAGGATCATGCCACCCTGTTTTCAGCCAGTTGTTAAGGATCATGCCACCCTGTTTTCAGCCAGTTGTTAAGGATCATGCCACCCTGTTTTCAACCAGTTGTTAAGGATCATGCCACCCTGTTTTCAGCCAGCTGTTAAGGATCATGCCACCCTGTTTTCAGCCAGTTGTTAAGGATCATGCCACCCTGTTTTCAACCAGTTGTTAAGGATCATGCCACCCTGTTGTTTTCAGTCAGTTGTTAAGGATCATGTCACCCTGTTTTCAGCCAGTTGTTAAGGATCATGCCACCCTGTTTTCAGCCAGTTGTTAAGGATCATGCCACCCTGTTGTTTTCAGCCAGTTGTTAAGGATCATGCCACCCTGTTTTCAGCCAGTTGTTAAGGATCATGCCACCCTGTTGTTTTCAGCCAGTTGTTAAGGATCATGCCACCGTTTTCAGCCAGTTGTTAAGGATCATGCCACCCTGTTTTCAACCAGTTGTTAAGGATCATGCCACCCTGTTGTTTTCACCCAGTTGTTAAGGATCATGCCACCCTGTTTTCAGCCAGTTGTTAAGGATCATGCCACCCTGTTTTCAGCCAGTTGTTAAGGATCATGCCACCCTGTTTTCAGCCAGTTGTTAAGGATCATGCCACCCTGTTTTCAACCAGTTGTTAAGGATCATGCCACCCTGTTTTCAGCCAGTTGTTAAGGATCATGCCACCCTGTTTTCAGCCAGTTGTTAAGGATCATGCCACCCTGTTTTCAGCCAGTTGTTAAGGATCATGCCACCGCTGTTTCAACCAGTTGTTAAGGATCATGCCACCCTGTTTTCAGCCAGTTGTTAAGGATCATGCCACCCTGTTTCAGCCAGTTGTTAAGGATCATGCCACCCTGTTTTCAGCCAGTTGTTAAGGATCATGCCACCCTGTTTCAGCCAGTTGTTAAGGATCATGCCACCCTGTTTTCAACCAGTGTTAAGGATCATGCCACCCTGTTTTCAGCCAGTTGTTAAGGATCATGCCACCCTGTTTTCAGCCAGTTGTTAAGGATCATGCCACCCTGTTTTCAACCAGTTGTTAAGGATCATGCCACCCTGTTTTCAGCCAGTTGTTAAGGATCATGCCACCCTGTTTTCAGCCAGTTGTTAAGGATCATGCCACCCTGTTTTCAACCAGTTGTTAAGGATCATGCCATGTCTGTCTTGCCTGCCTGTTTATTGTTTTGATCCTGCTTCCTCTTATGAGTGAGTTTTTTGTTTTTCTAAAGATTAAACCTTTACTTACCGTCATGCTGCCTGTCCGTCTGCATTCCGGGGTCCTTCGCTACACAAACCATGACACTAACTACCTGGTTAGACACCCAACCCTTCAGTCTCACAAACTGTGGTCTGTTTGTCAGGTAGTCTTTAATCCAGGAGATTGTTGAGGCCTCCACCTGAGTCTTCTGGAGTTTCTGACAAAGCAAATCAGGTTGAATTGTGTTAAAGGAACTGGGTAAATTAAATAAGATGATCCTCGTAATGCTGCTGGCTTTGTCCAGATGACAGTGGGTTTGTTGAAGGAGGTGTATGCATCTTCATCTTCAAAGCCAGGGCACTAGGGAAACTGCAGGGGGTCCTGAATGCTGCTTTGGGGCTGCCAGAGGAAGGTGTCTTGGACCAGATTATTCGAAATAGCAGGTATGAGTTTCCAAAAATGTGATGAATATTGTTTAAAGCACTATTTCGGTTTTATGACCAGGGTGGCACCAGTGTTTTTTTTTATGAGGGCACAAAACAATAGAATGAAACAAAAAAAACCACAATATGTCTTTGTTTAATATATTAAATAAGCCAAGGAGCCACTAGCAGCTGGAGCTGCTGTGATCCTATCTCAATACGGCTTAAGCTAAAAGTGTAACACCTTAATTTTTAATTCATTGTTAAAGTAAAACTATAAAGGTAATATTTGAAATTGGTCCAAGGAACAGTTCAGTTAAGGTTTCTGTGCCAGTTCATATCATCATAAGAAACTGATTTAATATTATGTCTTCAGTACATGGGCCACAGGTGGGCCCTGAAGCAGTTCTGTAATTCTATTTATGTCCAAATACACGTGTGGAGCAAAAGAAGCTGCTTTGGGGCTGCCAGAGAAAAGTGTCTTGGACCAGATTATTCAAAGTACGCACTGAAGTTTCTGTCTTTTTGATATTTCAAACAGACAGTAAAGGACATTCAACCCAGATCCAGCCTGTTTTCCTTCATGGGCAACACTACAGGAACACAACAGAGTCAAAGGGTAAACCAGTTACAACAAATTGTAGAAGCTGCCATTTCACTGGCAGTATTTTATGTTGAGGGGAAAAAAACTATGTTTTACATATGGCAAATTTATTTGTTCATCTCATCTCACCCACTAAAGCTGTTCAGTGGGATTTAAATTAAGCGTATAGGATCTAATGAGAATAAAGTAATAAAATGTATATATTTAGGAAGAAAAACTGGACCAAAATACCAAAAAAACTATGAAATATCTATTGAAATATGTGATGCATAGTAAAATAAATAGACTTGAATTATAACACAATTAATCATGCAACAAAGCAGCCATTTAGAGTTATTTTACTGAACAACGGCATCGGCCTCCAACAACAAATAGATCAAAGGTTGCGTTTACAGGCCAGTGTTGGCTGGAGGTGTTTCATCATATGAGAGGAAAGGTAGGAGCCACTAGGTGTCTTACTGAGTTCAAAGACAGGACGATCACCGCCCTCATGATCAGTAGAACAAGAGAGAGAACAGTCACCGCACCTTCGATCAAGGTAAGGGAACAAAGACTGACCATATAGACCGGAATGTAGGCGCTGTAAGTTAGCATGGTGAACTTTTACATTAGTTTACTTCCGAATAATGTCAAATCCAGCCATTTTCCGATATGTGATGTTTGGCTTACGATTCGGTAGCTAGCGTTTACTAGCTAACTTTCACTTAGCTGTTTGCTTAAAGAACTTCAACATTAACAGTTCAATGAAGTAAAAGCAGAGGTTCCGTTGAAGAGTGTCAAAATAAAAGTCTGAATTGCTAAAGCAGTTTAAGTCTTTGTTAATATGCATGTCTGTTTTAATTTGAATTGCCTTTCCGGAATCGTCATGACGCTTGCTGGGGAACTTGCTGAAGCCAGGAACTTTAAAACGAGCAAGCTAGCTAAAACTGATGTTAGCAGGTAATGACAGTAGTTTACGAACCTGGAAGTCTGTGAAAAGACAAATTAATTATCTGTGATTAGGATAAAATGTTCCAAATGGCGGCTCGAATTGATACCGAATTTACAATAATTAACTAATTGGATAATTGTTTGGAACGTATCCTTACGTTGCTACCGAAACTAGCTCCGTGTTGTTCATAGAGGCTGGCTCAGTTTTAGTGTATCAATAAAAACAGTCCATCTCCCCCCTCTAGTTTATCGCCGAGCTGCCACTTACGTTTGTTTTTATTTTTTTAACAAAGCGGGTAACTTAGATATTCTTTATTTAATCGGTTTCACTTCCAAAATAAATGTGGAAATAATTGTTTATTAATAACAAACTTGGTAACACGTTTTCTGGCACCTAATAACCTTAAGTATCAAGTTAAGCCCTGATATGGATGCTGGGTATTTTAATAGCTCTGATTCCTCTTTCCCTGTAAAGTAGAGGCTAAAGATCCATTTATTTGAAAGCTGTTGTATGATGATTTATTTGTTGCTGTGTTTTACCAACACGTTTCCGTCTCTGCATGTGAAGCGGCTGTATCTGTTTGGATGGAGCTAGCAGCAGATCTTGCACCAACAGATTTCCTAATGTTTGTGTAATACGTTAGGTCTTTGACTCTATAGCCATCTGCTTTCTTCCCGTTTTCACATTTCTTTATCAACGACTATCTCATATAAAACGTAATTATCTGTAACGTAGAAGATTTTGCCGCTAGATGATGCAACCTTTTTTTCAGTTCATCTTAAACAAAATAGGTTTGCTGTTCCGTGTAGTAACTTTTATAAATTTACAGAAATTTATTGCTGTATATGATGCTAAAAACTTGATAGGCATTTAAGGACTTCACACCTGTATTGGGGCCCGATGAAATCCACTGTTTTCTACCTAAATGTATTGTTTTTGACAATTTATTTTTCTGAAACAATTGCAGTTACATCCTAAAACATGGAATCCAAAAAAGTAAAAATAGACAGATACGTTTTGGTGTGTTAACACGGTGTATTAAATAACAAATGGTTTTTATAGGGCCCTATTCTGTAATGTGTTCTTGGGACCCGGATGTAAATAAACTCAACCTACTAAATATAATTATAGTGTGCATTAAATGATTTATGCACAGTATAAAATAATACAAAACAAAAAATAACTTGTTAGCCTGTATAATTTTTCCTTAAGATATTCCACAGTAGGTTTCCACTTTATGTTGGGTACCCCCATTGTTCTCCTCACTGTAATGTTTGTGTCTTCCCAGACAAAGTATGGCGATGACTGGCCAGAGCTCGTGTGCCTCTATGAGTAACCACACCAAGGAACGGGTCACCATGGCTAAAGTGACCTTGGAGAATTTCTACAGTAATCTCATTGCTCAGCATGAGGAGCGAGAGATGAGGTAATATTCTGACATTTTAGCTCTGACCAAGATGCATAATATGTAGCAGAGCACTTTTTGTTCTGTTTTACTTCTAGGGCAAAATATTACATTTAAACAATTTCTATAAAAACTTTCCCAAGTTAAAAACCCTGAGTTGTTCTTCTTTAAATTGAAACCAGGAACATGTTTCATCAGGATGTGGGCTATGTCATGATGAAGTCTGGGCAGGGCTGTTTCCTGTTGTGACAGGTTGCATCACAGTAAACTTGTCAATTTCACTTTTGGTTGTTCCTTGTTGTGTTTGTTTCTTCAATAGACGCAAGCAATTTATTTAATTAGCAAATTTTTGATAATTGGAGCACTAAGTAGTAATGCTGCATGGAGGGGGGGGGCAAAGTATGTTGAAATGTTAAAAAGATGGTTTTGAAATTCCTTTGCCTGAAACAAAGACTCATTGCTGGGGAGTCATAGTTACTTCTCTACATGGTGAACTGCTCTGAAGTTTTCATAGCTGATATAATAGTTTATTGTTTAGAAATTCTACAGTCAAATAGATGTGAACCAAATAAATTGTAGCAGTGTTGTGCATTTGATTGGAGTTTTTGTCTCAGTTATAAAGTAAGTACACCTTTTTCTTAGTTGTAAGATCATGTGGGAAAAATCATCCTGTTTTTAGCTGCTCTTAAAATGGCATTAATAGCTTCTAAAAGCCTTTGATATTTTATTTTGTTATTGTTCATTTTTTAAAATAATTTTGGCTGTTTTTTTTTTTTCTTGTAATCAGTGGTAGAGACTGGGTCCTCAGTCACCAGTTTCATTTCTGCTAATGTAAAGTAAGACTTTTTCTAAAACACAGAACTTCTATGTGTAAAATTATCAATCATGGTGGATGGCTGATGGCTTGGGCTTGTTTTGCATCCAAACCCTCATTGCCTAACTTGAAATACTTCCAGACTTTAATAATCTTTTACACCACTGGAAACTGGAATCTGCTGGGTTTCCTTGGATATAAAAACTTTTTATCCAATTTGAATAAATAACTGAATCTGACTGCACTGTTCAATGATTAAGATTAATTGGAATGTATGTACCTGACTTGAAATCTGTATGATTTGATTGAATTGACTTCGCCCATTTTAAAGTGCCCCACCTTTCACACAATGCAACAGGAAACAACACTCCAATTATTTTTACCTCCGTCTTCTTCTCCCCTTGTTGGATGGAGTAAGGGCGAGTCAGGTTTAGCCTTAACCGGCTCAGTTATGGTTGAGGTGCAAACACACCCTCCATTTCTGCTACCTGTATGACCCCCTCTCTTTTCCAATGGTTATGGTCAATCTGACAGAGAGAGGTATCCCAATCGTTGTGGTTTTTAGTATAACAATGGCCATCAGTGGGCTCTAGATGGACAAACTGTCTACTTTTAAGGCTAGGCTTAAAACTTTCCTTTTTGATAAAGCTTATAGTTAGAGTGGCTTAGGTTATCCTGAGCTATCTTCCTTATTTTTACCTCCGTCTTCTTCTCCCCTTGTTGGATGGAGTAAGGGGGAGTCAGGTTTACCCTAAACCGGCTCAGTTATGGTTGAGGTGCAAACCACCCTCCATTTCTGCTACCTGTATGACCCTTTCTCTCTTCCAAGGGTTATAATCAGTCTGACAGAGAGAGGTACCCCCAGAGTTAAAGTGAATGCTGATGTTAAATTTGACAGCCAGATTAGGGCAGTTGTTTAATCAGTTAGGGCAATTGGCCAAAATAAAGCCCATTCTTCATTACAACTGGGCAGGATAACTGTAATGCTCTTTATGTGAGGGTTAATGGTTTTTCTACTATTCATTTTTCTCTTGAGATCTACAAACATCTTCTTTGTTTTATTCTTGATCAAGATGAGATGATTGTTTCCACACCATGCCACAAAGTGGTCCACCACCTTCCTGTACTCAGCTTTTTGCCCATCTCTGATCCACCCCACAACTGCAGAATCATCCGAGTATTTCTGCAGATGACAGGAGTGAGTCTGTGCTGCTGACTACCTGGTTAGACACACAACCCTTCAGTCTCACAAACTGTGCTCTGTTTGTCAGGTAGTCTTTAATCCAGGAGATTGTTGAGGTCTCCATTTGAGTCTTCTTCAGTTTCTGACAAAGCAAATTAGTTTCAATTGTGTTAAATGCACTGGAGAAATCAAAGAACATGATCTTCACAGTCCTGCTGGCTTTGTCCAGATGACAGTGGGTTTGTTGATGCAGGGTCAGAATATGATGGCATCTTCAACCTTAACTCCACAGCGATAACCGCAGGGGGTTCTGATAGCTTATAGTTTGCTTACTCAGGTGGGCCAACAGGTCCCTCTAGGCAAGGTTTTAATAGTTTTGCAATTTTCATTAGTTTTTATTTAGTTTTGACTTCACATTTTCAATTCCATTTTAGCTTTAATTAGTTTAGTTTTTATTTTTTAATAATGCTTGGTGGTTTCAGTTTAGGTTGCATTAGTCAAACTCGGGGACATTTCCAGCTCAGAGAGTAAAAGAACTAAATGTTATCAAGATGTAATGAAAACATTGGTACAGTTACAGTTTCATTTATTTTAAAATATTTATTCATAATTAAACTATAAAAATCAAGTGTAATAGCAGGAAAGTCTATCTAAACTGTTGTTAGCATTTCCTAAGACTAATAAAACAAATAAATGGCTGCTTTCCCTGCTCTTAGCTTTACTCATCTATCAGTCTTTCTATTTAACTCCTCTCTCCTCTTCTAGATGTTCACTATTCTAAAAGAGACATAATTTAATCACAATCCTCTCCAAAAACATTAGAGTGTATGACATACTGAAAAATTACTATTTAACAAATAAAATAGGATTTTTGTTTCAGATAACCTTTAGTAGTTGGATATATGAAGAAACTTGGATAATCCTTTAAATATTAACTTTTCTTTAATTATTTAACTATTTACCTAAGTTGAAGAAATACAAAAACTGCCATATTTTGCAAAAAGAAAAAAAATCAAGGGGGAAGTCCACCGTGAGTGATACAGAGAGCAGAAAATTAGCCATATAAAGGCAGAGAAATGACGTAGTGTTGTGAAAATGACATGTTCATTTTGTTTTATAAAAGGACATTGTATCGAGCTTTTTTATATAGGAAAGGTAGCCTTAAACGACTTCTTTTGTGATCTACGTTATTAAACAAATTCGATATAATTAAAAATCTAAATTAACCTGAGCATTTTGGTTAGCGACGGGGGTCATTAAAAGGGCTCCAATAAAACAACGGGGAACACTGGATTTGCTATGGTTGCATGTTTGGTTTTTGTTACTAAACAATAATATTAGAATGAATTGTCTCTACAGACAGCAAAAGTTGGAGAAGGTGATGGATCAGGAGGGCCTGGCAGATGAAGAGGTGAGGCCATACAACACATCTGAAGTGTATGATGCACAGTGGTACAGAGCAGTGGTTAACAGCAATTAATCTTAAACTGGTTTTACCCTTAGTTCACACTGATTACATTCCATGTCTGCTCCGTCGTCCGTTGCAAATTGTGCCCTATAGCAATTCACACTGGATGTGTTCATGCATCTAACAACAGCTGTGGCATCTGTGAATTTCACCCCTACTGAAATGCTCGTGTTTATAAATTTATAAACTATAAATTTGAATTCTTTGCAGGACAGTTATGTAACATTGTTTTAAAATGAGCAAAGCTATAACATACAGATAGCCATGTCCTGCAACAAATGATTTTTATGTAATATTACATTCAGGCCTAGATATTGTGGCTGTTTTTGATAAACTCCGAACCTTTCAAACATATATACTCTGAAAAAAAGAACAGTGAGTCTCCGAAAATAATAACGTTCAAAGGAGGTAAACCACTAATAAATGAATTCACAATAGCTTGTAATCCATCATTCTGATTAAAGGTGAAGCAGGATGTAGTCGTTGCTTCAGTGGGACCGTCTCAACCCCAAAAAAGCATCTACTCCCAGAACAACTTCAAACCCAGCCTTCTGCATGCCCTCAGAAGCATCCTGCCCAAATGAACATGGAGGGGAAATAATGTCGTCAGGACAGAGGCTGCCGTGACAAACCTGCTGCTGTGAATAGCAACAAGAAGGTTAACTAACTGTAACAGTCCAGAAAAGCAGGAGCAGAATGGAAAAGACTAGCAGCTGGATCATTCATAATGATGCAGCGCAACAACCCCTGCATGTTTCAAGTGCCACAGGTTATGTTCGCTACTCCTCTAGTTCCACTGGGGGCATAAGCTACCAGTCAGTAGCAGACGCAATTTCTTCACTTAAATAGGGCGGTCTGCACCTCTTTTGCACCTGTTATCCATTGCACAAGCAATGTTTTAAGACCACGCTCACCATACCCACTTATTGCACGTGCAATTTTTATTTTCAACAAGCAGTTTAGCTCCCCCTAATCTTTGAAGATCAGGGCCTTGATCTGTATATGTCTGACGGATGACGGAGGGGGCCTCTCCGTCATGCTGCAGCGAGACGGAGCCAGTGTGAATTACCGCATTGACTTCAATGGCTTCCTTTTGTGGTGGAAATCAAAACACACGTATGACAGAGCAAGTGAGAATTGGGGCTTAAACCAGTAAAAGGAACGTTTTTTTAATCATAAAAATTCTACAGTGATTTTAAATCAGGCATGCCAAAAACTCAACACAAGCATTTTAAAAATGCCTCTCTTTTTCAGAAACGTGTCCGCCGTTCTGAGCATGCACGGAAGGAAACAGAGTTTCTGCGTTTAAAACGCACACGGCTGGGACTGGAGGACTTTGAGTCCTTGAAGGTGATTGGCAGAGGAGCGTTTGGAGAGGTAAAATACTAAGTGAATGTATTTTTTTTTGACGACCAATGATTAACAATAGCAAGCAACAGAAGCCCCTTTCAGATCAAAGTTACTCAATAAACATGCCTCTGTTATACATCATGTTGTCCATTCAAACAAAGTGGATCCACTTAGGCTACCAGCTGTGTGTGGTTTCAGAACATGCTGCATTCACCTGAGTGATATATGTAAGGTACAGTGCCTTAAAAAAAGTATTCACTCCCCCTTGTCATTTGTCATGTTTTTTTGACCCACAACTTGGAATTAAAATTGATTGTTTTAGAGTTTGAACTATTTCATTTACAGGTCACACCTACAACCTTAACAATGTATTATTTTTTTTTATTGTGAAGCAGCAGATTGGTTTTCATAGTTTTTAATGGATTATTCTTTAAAAAAAAAAAAAAAAAATTCCAGTTGGAGACAAAAGGACATAGTTTGATTTCTTTTCATGTTATTGATTTTATGCTGCGCAAATTGGCACATTTTGACGATACACAGGATAAATGTCATGACCAAAGGTACCTTGTCATATGCAGGAGTCGTACAATGGAAATCGGCTTTATTTGACCAGATTCCCTTTTATGAGGTGAAAAACACATTTGGCACAGTTTTGCCACATTTGGCTAAATTGTGCCAAATGCCAGATCCTCCTGACACATTGCCCACTAAGAACTTTGAGGAACAAATTTCAAAGGATTTTCATGGTGTTTTGCAATGCTCATTTAGTGAAACATTTCGGCGAGACTCAAAAAATTAGATCTTTTCTTTATTCACAAAGAAGTCAGAGAAATAAAGGCCACTAGTTCTGCAAAAAATACACTGAAATATGATTCCATTCAGTTTTACTTAATTAATGGAGCATCAAATCCAATGTTTTTGCATGAGTTTGAGCTTTTATAGTTTAGGCCCGAGCGATGAACGAAGAAAATATTTTCATTCAATAAATGTGCAACCTATTTGTAATGTGCCCGACAAATGCAATTGCATGGTGGCCTCCTCAACTCATGATTCCGTTATGCTATAATAATTATTCTAATAATTATTCTAATTAGAATAGTTGTGTTGGGAATACACCTCAATCAGGCTTCGTGTGGGATGACTGGCTGGCTTTTAGGTGTATTTTAATTTTTTTTATGTGGCATCCTGAATGGTTGTTTAGATTTAAAGTACTTCACATAGTGTGTGTGTGGTGACAGTCTTCCTATAACAAATATGGGATTTTCACGTTATTATAATGATCAACATTGAGCTCAATGGCTGCAAGAAAGGAAAGACTGGTTTAGTGAAAGTTTTGGTTTAAGGGAGCTGGTTTTTTTTAGTGTTTTTTTTTTTTTTTTATAAAGACGTAGCTGTTTGATCCTGGATTTTATGGCAGTTTTTTTTGGACTTTTAGATGAGGAACCTCTTTTTAAAATGTCTTTTTTGTCATCATGTAGAGCACTTTGAATTGTCTTTTTGCTAAAATGTGCTGTACAAATAAAATTGCCTTGCCTTAAAAGAGAACTTCTTTTGAATGTGTATTTTATCCTCTCTACTTGGTGTTTTAATTTTGTACAGAATTAAATTGTGTACAATATGACTTTCAGTCACTGATCCCTAGGTTCTGATCGACTCGCTCCGTCCTTGTTTAATGAACTGTTTTTAATGTGCTTTACCCCTGCGCCACCACCGCACCCCCAGGGCTGCATACTTTTTGTAAGGCACTGTATGTGTTGAGGCCTTTCCCTATATTTCAGGCTTAGATCCGGATCACTGTCTTCATGCAGGCTGTTTAGATGCCTTCACTGCTGTAGATGCAAGCGAAGGTGCTGTGCTCCATCCTCTACCTGCTGTCTACAACAGATTATGATGAGCAGCAGTGCTGCTGCTGTTGTCTTTGCTTTGCATATATGAGTATGTCAGACTCGCCCTTGCAGTAAATCATGGGTAATGGTTTATTATTACCTCCCTAGATGGATTACATGATCTGACTAAAGAATGTGTTATCTGTAACATCATGCATCTTTACATGGGGAAAATGTGTTAAAGAAAAAGTCATTTAAACCAAAATGATTTTACAAAAAACATATTAAGCAGTCATTTTGGATTCAAATGCTGTGCAATGAGATGAATTTAGTGAGGTATATTTGTGTTGATGCATTCTTGTAACTTAAGTAAAACAAGCAACATTACTAGATAACCCAAACATCTGCTAACTTTTTTAATATTTTACTCAATAAGTGTTGTTGCTATGAGATACAGTACATGTGACTACTTTCTATAAATCATATGAAATCATAATGATCTGTCAGTAGTGTTGCCTCTCAGCTGTTCTACTAAACACACACTTATCTGTCTCCAGGTTCGTCTGGTGCAGAAAAAAGACACTGGCCATGTCTATGCCATGAAAATACTCCGTAAAGCTGACATGTTGGAGAAAGAACAGGTACACACACACACACACACACATACACTTTTATGCTTCTTTGCATCTGTTAGAGTTATTTGATGCCTTCCCTGTCTACAGGTGGGTCATATCCGTGCTGAGCGGGACATCCTGGTGGAAGCCGACAGCTTGTGGGTGGTCAAAATGTTCTACAGCTTCCAGGATAAGATGAACCTCTACCTCATCATGGAATTTCTCCCTGGAGGTACAACCTTGTGGAGGTTCTTGTAAAACACGAATACTGATTATGAATTTCCTATTTCTAAGCCAGAAATGGGGAAAGACCTCAACACATACAGTTCCTTGCAAAAATATTTTTGCAATGTACCTTTACTTGGAACATTGCTCCAAGTAAAGGTACAGACAACGTGCTCTCTATAATCAATAAGAGGAACATAACAATAGTGGGAAAGACTGTCAGCAGTTTAGGTTCCGTGTAAATTGAAGAAAAATAAAGCATTCAATGATGGTGAACAAAAACTTCCTGTGATCATATTCTCTTCCTCTCTGAGGCTGTGCTTGGCATTACCGCTCAGATTCTTCAGATGTAAACACTCAATCCAAATCATATGCCCCTTTTCCACTGGCTCGTTTAGGCGCATGGCTCTGCACCACTTGGTTTCGCTCTACTCAGTACGGTATCTGTTGTGTTTCCACTGACCCGCCGACAGCTGAAGCTATGGCGACTGAAGCCCCGCCTCCAGCCATGAGTGTAGAGCGCTGTGCTGCTTTTAACACTACTGTGTTACATTGTCACATTAATCTGCGTGAAATGATAAAAAATAAATAGAAATAAAAACATAAACTAAATACTAATAACGTTTGTATTAATATATATGCAAGAATGTCTGTTTTTATGTCTAAAATGTTCCAATGGGATAATTATCTGGACCACAGCCCAGCCAGAACTTGTAAAATAAGGCTCAGGGTTTCTGATGTGAGGGAGGTTAGGCAGGAGAAGCAGAGAGGAGAGACGCTGCTGTCTGGATGGTGAAGCTCCAAAGTTTGCCTGAAGAAGTTACAATTCTGGGCTTTATGAGGCAATTTTTGTCCTCTCCATGACAATAACGAGGACAAGGAGTTTAAAGCTTAAGACCGTAGACTTTTGACCTTTTGAAGTTAGTTATAGGTTGGATATTGCATATTCGTGCTCCGTAGATTCAGCGGACTCGTCCTCCCGTTAGATCCGATGCAGGCAGTCTGATTACGGGCAGCTGCTCTCTGTCTGCTCCTTCTTCCTGCAGACGCTGGTTCGCTAAAGGACCATCAATAAATGTTCGAACCAAACACGTCGTTTCATGGTGGTTTTGGGGAAAATGTTTGTGCCTCTGAACAGCCGATTTTATGTCTGATCAGCTGATTTAGGATGTCAGGAACAGGGACCAAAAAACTAGATACCGGTACGGAAAAAACTGTAATGGAAACGCTCGCAAAGGGAGCCAGTGGAAAAGGGGCATTAGTTTTTCTACAAGCTAGTTTATAGAAGAGGATTTCTTTCGGTTTTAAAATGATCACAGGTTTTGGCTATCACATTTAACTATTACATTAATCTAAAAACATACCTTAAATATCCACCCTGTCATTGTCTACCCATGTTTATCAAAAATAAGTCAACACTAAACTATTAAAACTAATTTTCACCGCCCATCATCAGATTTGACTTTCATTACCAAAAACTACAGTTTTCAAGTTAAATTATTATGCTAAATGTTGCTTTTACCTGTTTCTGCCAAACTTGCTAAAAAGCTCTCTAGATGTTTATTTCAAAAAGCTTCTTTCATTCATATAAAACAATATCTTTTCATTTTCAGTTTAACGTTTTGGATTTTCAAAATATTAAAAGGAACAAGAGACAAAAACTTGTGCAGTCACGTAAGTGCTGTTTAAAGCTTGTTCTGATGTCCTATCTGCTGCAGGAGACATGATGACCCTACTGATGAAGATGGACACTCTGTCAGAAGAAGCCACTCAGTTCTACATTGCAGAAACGGTGCTGGCCATCGACTCCATCCACCAGCTGGGTTTCATCCACAGAGATATCAAACCTGACAACCTGCTGCTCGACGCCAGAGTGAGTAGAGCTTACATCTCCTTTCTACCAGCGGTTTGCTCTTTTTAGATCTCTTTACCTTTTAAATCTTTTTATCCAGAGTTAAAGTGTCACCAGAATTGTTAGAGGTATAAAGAGTTAGAATGCATGGTACTTGTTGCAGGCCATGCAGCTCTTTGCAATAAGCGTTTTGCATACAGTGATACTGCACTAACAATACATCTGTGATATAATGTGCAGCCCTACTTTTTAAATCTGTTGCCTCCTAACTAATGTGCTTTGATTTCAACCACTAACGGAGAGTGTGTCTTTTGGCTCCAGGGTCACGTGAAGCTCTCGGACTTTGGCTTGTGCACAGGATTGAAGAAGGCTCACCGGACAGACTTCTACAAAAATCTGAACCACAGCCTGCCCAGTGACCTCAGTAAGCAAAGTCAGGCAACATTTTTCATTTATTTCGCCATCGCTTGCATGCATCCTCTGTCGCTTGCATGAATCCTCGGCTGCTTGCATCTGTTTTTGAGTTTGTAGTGCAGGGGGGTTGGGTAGTCCTGCTTCTAGGTCATGCATGTCTGATCCAACAGACCTGAATCAAAAAGCTGACCTATCTCCTCAGCCTGTCATTAATTTTGCAGGAACCTGCTAATGACCAGTTCATGTGATTCAGGTTTGTTCAATCAGGAAAAAATCTAAAATATGATGGAAGACCCATCCGTTTCAGTTTTACCATGACCATGTATAAACTGCTTTTACATTTGATTGTGCCAAGTTCTTCGCTTTACCTACTTTGTATTGGGCAGCACTGTTGTGGAATTAAATTGTAGGCCTACTGCGTGTGCAGAAAAGTTTACTTTGTCAGTTCACAACTGAACAAAACTGCTGTTCTGAACGTATTGATTGGCTGTTGTAATGTTTAACACACTGATTCTGATTGTTTACCTTTCAATCCTTTTTTTAAAGCCTATTTAGCGATAAACGTGTGACAGACTCAAAACTTTTTATGTAATATGTGCATTGGTATAGCTCAGGATCCTCTTTGATTCCTGTGAAGTGTTATGTTTCCTGTTTACTTCTCCAGAACAAAAAGGACAAACTCAAACTCTGACTTTAGGAGCTCTCCTAACTATTGTTGCTTCTATCACACAAACATATTAGCAGTCTTGTCATTGCTGGATGTGAACACATGTGAAAAAGCTGTGTTCGGTGTCCCACAGTGGGTTGTGAAAACCAATGTTGCTGCTCTGTGTTAGTTTGCTTTCAGCAGTTCTTTTGAAAAGATTTTGTCCTGCAGTTTTTGAAACTGTTGCTCTCTCTGCCCGAGTCAAGATTTTTTACCTTCTCAGTGATCTGATCTCACATTGGCTTGTAGAAGAGCCAGTTGTAATAATGACTTTGAAATGAAAGACCAAACCTCATCATAAACTAGATTTTCCAAAGCCGGAAAAAAGAGCAAAGAGCAGGAAACAGTCTCATTCCGTTTTTTGGGCTTAAAGACGTTTGTACTTTTTACTTAAGAAGCTGCAGATTCTGAAGTTTATCTTCAAATACTGATCCGTCTTGTTTTTACAGCCTTTCAGAACATGAACTCTAAGAGGAAAGCAGAGACCTGGAAGAGGAACAGGAGGCAGCTGGTAGGTCTGAACTTGGATCTTACTAAACCTCATTTGCATTTTGGTTACATGTTACAGGAAGTGGCATTGTGTGTTCATGTACATGCCTCTTCATTAAAAGTAAGAATATACAATATACACTCACCAGCCACTTTATTAGGTACACCTTGCTAGTACGGGGTTGGACCCCCTTTTGCCTTCAGAACTGCCTTAATCCTTCGTGTCATAGATTCAACAAGGTACTGGAAACATTCCTCAGAGAGTTTGGTCCATATTGACATGAAACCATCACACAGATGCTGCAGATTTGTCGGCTGCACATCCATGATCTGAATCTCCCGTTCCACCACATCCCAAAGCTGCTCTATTGGATTGAGATCTGGTGACTGTGGAGGACATTTGAGTACAGTGAACTCATTGTCATGTTCAAGAAACATTGATTCGTGCTTTATGACATGGTGCGTTATCCTGCTGGAAGTAACCATCAGAAGATGGGTACACTGTGGTCATAAAGGGATGGACATGGTCAGCAACAATATTCAGGTAGGTTGTGGCGTTGACACGATGCTCAATTGGTACTAAGGGGCTCAAAGTGTGCCAAGAAAATATCCCCCACACCATTACACCACCACCACCAGCCTGAACCGTTGATACAAGGCAGGATGGATCCATGCTTTCATGTTGTTGACACCAAATTCTGATGCTACCATCCGAATGTCGCAGCAGAAATCGAGACTCATCAGACCAGGCAACGTTTTCCAATCTTCTGTTGTCCAATCTTGGTGAGCCTGTGTGAATTGTAGCCTCAGTTTCCTGTTCTTAGCTGACAGGAGTGGCACCCTGTGTGGTCTTCTCCTGCTGTAGCCCATCCGCCTTAAGGTTCGACGTGTTGTGCATTCAGAGATGCTCTTCTGCATGCCTTGGTTGTAACAAGTGGTTATTTGAGTTACTGTTGCCTTTCTATCAGCTCCAACCAGTCTGGCCATTCTCCTCTGACCTCTGGCATCAACAAGGCATTTGCGCCCACAGAACTGCCGCTCATTGGATATTTCCTCTTTTTCGGACCATTCTCTGTAAACCCTAGAGATGGTAGTGATTGAAAATCCCAGTAGATCAGCAGTTTCTGAAATACTCAGACCAGCCCGTCTGGCACCAACAACAATGCCATGTTCAAAGTCACTTAAATCACCTTTCTTCCCCATTCTGATGCTCGGTTTGAACTGCAGCAGATTGTCTTGACCATGTCTACATGTCTAAATGCATTGACTTGCTGCCATGTGATTGGCTGAATAGAAATTAGCGTTAACGAGCAGTTGGACAGGTGTACCTAATAAAGTGGCTGGTGAGTGTATATTTTTGTTTTAAACCGAAAGTCTTTAAAACATAACAGACAAACATGTTTGGTCTTTAAAATGAAATCTGTCTCACCAGAACTGGTTGATTTTGTTCAGTTTATTCCTGTTTTAAATGTCAACTTTCAACAAACCTGGATTTATAAAGGATTGTTTACCAAGTAAAAATGCCAGAAAATAAAACTTCTCATGTAAACATACTGGCGCTCCTTATTGGGGCGGGGACTTTAACGAGTTCATTTCGATTCATCAAAAAAAATGCATTAATGAAAGCATTCAATCATACTGTGGACTGTAAACACATTTCTCATTGTTTCAGATACCATCCCAGGGCCCTAAATAAGATGTAATCTGTTAGGAAGGTCAAAGTCCACATTCAGTCATTCCGAACGTTTTTGTTGAACCATAAAATACTTTCTGTGCACATCAGCAGCAAGCTACGCTCTATAGAAGCTCCTCAACTTCAGAATAGAGACATTTTCTGGAGAAAAGCAGAGAAGGTTTCTGTCTCTGAAGCTGAGATCCAGCTAAAGCAGCAGGTGTGGCACGAAGCCTCTGAAGGAGAGAAGGTCCAGATGAGACTCTGGCTTTTTACTGACAAAGTTACAGCTGATTTATTTCTTTTTTTTTTCCCTTTCTAGTCTAAACTGTTATAATATCTTCTAGTTTCCCCTCATGTGTGCTCTGTTCGTCAGGCTTTTTCCACAGTGGGAACCCCAGATTACATCGCTCCAGAGGTCTTCATGCAGAACGGATACAACAAGCTGTGTGACTGGTGGAGCCTTGGTGTCATTATGTATGAGATGCTGATAGGTAATGTTGAAACAGTCTCTGCCTCTTTACCTTCATGTTCTTTCGGTTCGATGTGATGTATGAGTGGTTTGCTGACATCACTGTGCTGCAGGTTACCCTCCGTTCTGCTCGGAGACACCTCAGGAGACCTACAGGAAAGTGATGAACTGGAGAGAGACTCTCACCTTTCCTCCAGAAGTACCAATATCAGAGAAGGCTAAAGACCTCATTCTCAGGCAGGAGAAACTGACTCACTTGTCACTTTGTATAACCTCTACTTAATGACCTTTTTATTTGTCAAAAATGTCACATAAAATGTGCTCTTTATTAAGCAGGATCTGTTGTGAGGAGGAGCACAGGATTGGTGCTGCAGGTGTGGAGGAGATAAAATCCAACCCTTTCTTTGAGGGGGTGGACTACGACCATATCAGGTGAGGACATTATGGCTCTTAAACTGGGATACAGGAGCTCTCTCAAACAAATGTTTGTTTCATTATTTCAGTAAATGGCTCAAGGCTTCCTTAAAGTTTCTGTGTTTTTAGAACAATTGTCATGTTGCCGTTTGTACATGGTGGCTTTTTTCCTGTCATATTTAGGGCTCAGTTGTGCCCAGTCATTTTTGACTCCGGTGTTTCGCTATGATGTGTGACTGGTTAACAGCATCTTGGGTTGAATAAATGTTGAGTAAATGTTCTCTTGAACATTTACACCTTAGGGTGTTGCCTAAAATGAAACGTCCATTTTTCTATGTGGAGTTACGTTATTGTAGCCTGTCATAGCAAGCTTGTTAGATGCGCTATTCTGGTCTGTCTGCTGTATCAATGGCCAGATCCGCTCTGGCTTGTCAGTACCCTCTGGCTCCACCAGGAGTGGAGTAAACTTTGAGGTTTTGTGTTGGACTGTTAGTTTTGTTGCAGCTTGGACGGTGTGATCCTGTACTGTCCAGTTCTCGTAGTTGTTTGATAACTATCACAGTGGACCCACAATTAGCTGTGAGGGGGGGGGGCAGCCTGAGCGGAACCAGCAGGCTCAACCAAGGTAACTCCACATTGAAATATGGACTTTATTTGGCACGGAACCTAACAATGGTCTATTTTGATTTGTTTAAACAAATCTGTGCATGTTTATTTCTTCAGTCTGTTTAACCTGATTGCCGTCTCAGATAATCTGTCGCTCCCAGTTATCAGAGCTTTTCTCTAACTTCTTTCATGGCTCCTACAGAGAAAGGCCTGCTGCCATTCCAATAAATATCAAAAGCATTGATGACACATCCAACTTTGATGAATTCCCTGACTCGGATATCCTCACTCCAACAAGTAAGCCTCCCATTTTCCTGTTACCACTTCAGATTTTTAAAAATCTGAAACAATTTTACCTTCTTTCTGTTCTTTTTTTTTTGTCTTCAGCCACCCAAGTGCCCAATCACACTGAGGCTGATCTGAAGAACAAGGACTGGGTCTTCATCAACTACACTTACAAACGCTTTGAGGGTTTGACAGCTCGAGGAGCCATCCCCTCCTACATGAAATCAGGGAAAAGATGAGCACCTTCTTACTGGCTCTTACCGAACCCTGAATGAGTCGTCCGAGCTGCTGCTGCTGTGTAAAAACAGACCTCTGCTCATTTATCAGAGCAGCACTAAGCATATAAATAGCACAGCTCATCCTCATTCGTTGCTTTCCATAGGAACCTTCATCGAAACTTGCTGCCTTCACTTTGTTTAAAGCTTCTGTTGGTACCTCTCCACTTTTTGTCAACGCAGACTGAACTGGGATTAGCAAGATTTTCTTACTTCTGCACTAATGGATGGTATTGTTTGTCTCCAGATAACCAGCATCATTTACATTCCCTCTCTGTACCAGCATCATCCTGTTGGATCTACCAAGGGCTCTTCCAAACCAGAACATTCTCTCCTTGAATCGTTCTGGGGCCTTTTTAACTCAATCATGGCATTAAGTTGTCACTTTGAAGTGAATCGGGTGCTCTTCAGAGATTCTATCCACATTACTTGTTTCTTTTTTTTTTGAACATCACCTACCAAAGACTGACGTTTCTGCTTGATCTTCCTCTTGCAACGTTTTCTAACTCCAAGTTTATATTTTTCTAGAATCCAGATTTGCACGATTTGCTCTTTAACAAATGCAAAAGTAGGGGGATTATGCATTTTGTGGAACAAACAAAAGTCTTGTTACATTTTTGTGATAAAGCATGAAACCTTCAGCACCTTAGATGATGTGGATGAGACTCATGCACAGTTGGGCCTCCATCTTGTTAGATTCTGTTTTGGGTAGAGCTTTGGAGTTTGTGGTGCTCCAGGATGCAGTTTTATAAATATTATTTTTTAACAATTAGGGGGATTTCATTATTTGTTTTAATCAGGCAGCAGCTGAAATCCTCAGGAAGTTAATAGCACTGCTATAAAAATGAGAAAGGCTTTAACTTGGAGTTCTTCTTATTTCATAGTTTAGCAAGTTTTTCAAATGAAACGAAGGATATTTGAAATAATTTCCAGGAATACTTATTTACTCTAAGAAATTTGCAATTTTTTTGTGCTCAAAGAAACTGATCCCAGACCAACTTACACACAACTGAATTTATTTCAGAAACTGAACAGCTTGGACAGAAGACCAGAAACCTGCACTTCTTATAGGAAACAATTTGGCCCGCTTTCATCTGAGGAAGGTGGTACATAGTAGTTCTATCAGCAAGTATAAAATAATCCTAACATGCGTAACGTTCAGATGCAGATCTCTGAACTCTCTGTGCCATGACTCGCACAATTAATCGGAGGGAATAATTTCAATTAAAAGGGTTCATTTGGTTGGTTGATGAATGGCTGATAGGTTCTAGGTTTGTCACGATACTAAAATTTCACACTGGTTACAGATTCCAAGGGTGTGTTCACACCTGCCACTTTTGGTCCACTTTAAATAGACCAGAGTTTGTTTTCCCCCTTGGTTCACTCAAGCGATCCTTGGTCCAGACCAAACAACTGGACCGAGATCCACTTTTTGAGGCAGTCCTTGTCTGATTTCTTACGAACTCTACTGTGGTTTGCTTCTGGTGTGAATACAGACCAGCCTCGAGCTGACCAAACTACAGAAAACATCAGCCTTTTGGACTCAACAAGCCACCGTAGCTCTGAACGTTAGACTGAAATCTTACCTGAACCGTACTTTGTTGCTTAGCAACGCTTGGCTTGCAGCACGCATTCTCCAACTGGGTTCCAAAATTATAAATAGAATGTTGCACAATCTGTGTTGAATGAGCTGCTCCTGACCCTCACAATGACATTATAACTGTAACAGTGAAACACGTAGAACGGAGGTGCTGCATGCAGGACTTCCGCAGTTTTTTCCCCTCCATTTTCCGGTCGGTGCTCTGTCCCGCCCCTGTCATTTCTGTCCAATGGGAGCAGTGATCATCACCTGCGTGGCTTTGTTTAAAATTAATAGTTTACTTGCAAAAAGTACGATGTGAAAGCAAACCGCTCCAAAAGAAAAAAATATGGTCCGCTTTTGGTCCGGACCAAAGGTCTTACCTGGTGTTAATACACCCTAAGAAAAATACTTACACCATTTTTAATATAGCGGCTACATTTTTTCAAGGCACAAGATCTTTCTAGTTAAGAGCAAAAATATGGTTAGTTACAATATGGCAATGCTTTAACTTCATTAGGAAAAAACCAACAAGTTGGGAACAATCCAGGCCTTTTTTAGAAAAATATCTAATTTAAAAGTGACACTTCCCTGGTTGGCAAAACCGTAGACTAGATAACATTTAGTTTAATGTTAATAACCATTAAATATGTACCTTTGATTCAGTCGTGCAATTATGTTAATAATTGCTTATCTATAGTGTGCCACTGTGTGCTTCCATTTGCCTGTTAATTTGCTGTTGATACAGATACATTTTACTACTGAGGCCAAATAAAGGATCAATCTGTACTAAAATAAATAGTTTGCTTCACTATTGAGTAGCTAACTGAGCTGTCAGCTGATTAACATTGTCCTGCGTTAATTCGTACCACAGTAAAACGGAGCTTTTCATGGTTTTAACTCTGCTCCTTGGAAATGGATCTTGACTGGAGAGCTCCAACTGGCCGATCATCAGCATTTAGCCTTCTGTGTTCATTTAGCTAAATTTTAAACAAATAGTGTTAGCTTATGTCGACAGGAAGGTTTTTTTACTCAATTTGGGGAAATGAGAAAATCAGTTATTTTGAAAACCCTAATTGGAGCTAAACATACGTCTCTAAAGAGAAAAAAAATCATTTGGTTGGACATATGTTGCAGTTCTTTTCATTTTATTAAAAAAGGGTAAAACTCCCTGCAACCTACAAGTTAACTGTACAAGTTAACACATGTACAGTTAGGCTCAGAATTCAACTCTTATTCACACATTGGCATATTCTGATTTAAAGTAATTTTTTCATTTTACCAACATATTTCTGACTGGAGCTAATATTAGTGACCCAACTCCCATTTCCAAATTGATGCTCCTGTGATAGGAGGCGTTTAATTTTCAATCAGAAGGAAACTTCTTGGTTTTAATAAAACAAGACATTAAATCTACCAGGAGTATTATTATTTTGAGCATAATTGTATATGAAAATTGAAACCCCTAAACAAACATTTTGCTCCCACATGAATATAGTTTATAGCTGAAGAAAGTTTCAGATTTTTCCCTGTATTCTTGTCCCTTTGTGTTGCTGTAGCCCTTTACAGTAGGCTTCTCCTGCTCACAGCATTCATGGAGTAACCCTGTCCTCACTTTGGCTTCATTGATGAAACATTTGCTGAGGTCTGATTGTGTTAAACTGTCAGGGAGAATTTTCTACTATCATTATGTCAGCTTGGCTCTCTTAAGAATGTGCATGTGTACTGGTTTGGTTCAAAAATATCCTCCTGATAGTTAACTGCAGCAACTGCCATCCAGTGTGGATGGATCTTTAGTAGCACAGGGCTGAAAACCTTCCAGGAAACACGATATCCAAAATGCTGTCCTTTTTACAAATGAATGTAAATGAACTTTTTGCAGTTTGATTTTTTTTACCCACAAGAGTTCAAATATGTTGCTGTAAATGAAGCCTGGACCATGTAGGTTTTCATTTTATTTGTAGTTTGACACTTTAAGGTATGATGTAAATAACTCTGGAAGCCCATTTCTGCCAGGTGACACCAGCAGACAGACCAATTTTGAAAAGTCCAATGTTTAGCTTTTTTCTGCCTATAAATTGATAAAGAAAAATGTTGAGAAGGTGACAATCTGACATCCCCAGTTATGTAAAGACAGAAATGTGGATCTTTTAGTCGATTTAGGTTTTCAATCTCTCTCCTGTTCAGCAGGAATGGTCTTCCGTATCAGCTATGGGTAGCGTGTAGATGGGAAGCAGCATATTATACTATATTTTAGAGAAGCATGTGGTGGAGCTTTTTATTTAATTATATATATTTCTTTTTTTAACTGTTTGTTCTGTTGATGAGTTCACACTTTTCAGGCTTTAACCAAACAGCAACATGTACGCTGCAAGCAATACAACACATGGAGTGTGTTCTGAAAATCTGTGCGTGACATTTTCTGAGACGAGATGAGATGACGTTCTGTGGGATGTGGATCTTTGAGTTTTTTTTGGCTAAAGTTGCCCATGTGTGCATGTAACGTGTCTGAGCAGAACGGATGGATTTGGGAAGCTGAGTGTAAAATATTTAAACTACTTGGTGTGTATTGTGTGACTGGTGTATTGTTTTCTGCTATTTGACAATGAATTACTCTGCACTTAGGGTTGTCTCATGTCTTTATTCACATGATTTGCCTCTTAATGGAGATTAGAAACTGCTGAGTTTCCAGGATGTCCGTGTGTGGTGTTGATCTTACCTGCAGTAGAAGCTAGACCGTAGTCAAACTAATCTGACTGGAGAGTCAAATACAAATTTTCACTAGTGAGTTGAGCAATTCAAGAAACTGTGTCTTTTAACAGTTCATGTACAGGGGTTGGACAATGAAACTGAAACACCTGGTTTTAGACCACAATAATTTATTAGTATGGTGTAGGGCTTCCTTTTGCAGCCAATACAGCGTCAATTCGTCTTGGGAATGACATATACAAGTCCTGCACAGTGGTCAGAGGGATTTTAAGCCATTCTTCTTGCAGGATAGTGGCCAGGTCACTACGTGATACTGGTGGAGGAAAACGTTTCCTGACCCGCTCCTCCTAAACACCCCAAAGTGGCTCAATAATATTTAGATCTGGTGACTGTAGAGGCCATGGGAGATGTTCAACTTCACTTTCATGTTCATCAAACCAAGCTTTCACCAGTCTTGCTGTGTGTATTGGTGCATTTTCATCCTGATACACGACACCGCCTTCAGGATACAATGTTTGAACCATTGGATGCACATGGTCCTCAAGAATGGTTCGGTAGTCCTTGGCAGTGATGCGCCCATCTAGCACAAGTATTGGGCCAAGGGAATGCCATGATATGGCAGCCCAAACCATCACTGATCCACCCCCATGCTTCACTCTGGGCATGCAACAGTCTGGGTGGTACGCTTCTTTTGGGCTTCTCCACACCGTAACTCTCCTGGATGTGGGGAAAACAGTAAAGGTGGACTCATCAGAGAACAATACATGTTTCACATTGTCCACAGCCCAAGATTTGCGCTGTGATTGCCGTGATTTGGGCAGCCGTGGTTTTATGTTTTTTGGATACAATCCGGGTTAGCACCCGAACATCCCTTTCAGACAGCTTCCTCTTGCGTCCACAGTTAATCCTGTTGGATGTGGTTCGTCCTTCTTGGTGGTATGCTGACATTACCCTGGATACCGTGGCTCTTGATACATCACAAAGACTTGCTGTCTTGGTCACAGATGCATCAGCAAGACGTGCACCAACAATTTGTCCTCTTTTGAACTCTGGTATGTCACCCATAATGTGTGCATTTCAATATTTTGAGCAAAACTGTGCTCTTACCCTGCTAATTGAACCTTCACACTCTGCTCTTACTGGTGCAATGTGCAATCAATGAAGACTGGCTACCAGGCTGGTCCAATTTAGCCATGAAACCTCCCACACTAAAATGACAGGTGTTTCAGTTTCATTGTCTAACCCCTGTAATTCAACCCCAGATATCTTTTATAGAGCCCGCAAAAGCAGATTTTGTTTATTATTCATCTTTATCTGCTCATCTGAGTTTGGGATGTCTTGGCTGAATTCACACAGTAGGCAAATGCAGCTCAAATCAGATTTTTTTTGTCTCGCTTATGCAACCCATGTCATGACTGTCTGAACGGCGCAATTCCAAGTTTTTTTTTTTCACCTCCAAAGAAAAATCAGAAATGTGCCACTTCCATAGGTTATACTACATCAAATACGTATCCGATAATTTTTTGTGTCCGCAGTCAGAACTGTCATGTTGCATTTCATCCAACTTTTACACCATTGTCCTGTGTCCCACCTTGCATCCGCACAGACTTCTCTACAGAAGAAGCAGTCACTGCTCCACGAATAATATTGTCGGCTCCCGTAGCTTAAAAACTAAACACAGATCATTTTTACTTGCATAAACTGTGAGTTGCTTTTTGACGTCTACATTGTCCTGCTGCACATGCTTTGGGGTCGTGAAACACTAGACTGCAGTCTGATGGTGGTCACAATTATGTAGCAGTTTGAATACCACGCAAAAAGAAAAACACTTCAGCAAAAAAATCGGAACTAAGCATCAAGACCTGCTGTGAATGTAGCCTAAGTAGGACCTCTCACCACAGACAAGTTCCAGCTCTTTTCCAGGTGCATCTCAATTAGATTATTAAAAACTTATGTTTTCAAATGTTTTTTTCAAAAAGCTTTATTAATCTTACATATTTGTTTCTGCTCATCTTGGTGAATTTGGTTTACAGCCTTTAAAAACAAGAGAATAACAGATTCTCTTTGGGTTTTGGGTTTGGCCAATTTGCCGCCAATCAGCACAGAAATTCCATGGTGATTAAAGATGATATTAGTTGTTTTTGGCATTATAGGCAGGTGCCAAGTCCTGCTGGAATAATAAAACCAGTATCTGCATAAAGCTTGTCAACAGAGGGAAGCATGAAGTCTTAAATGTCCTGGTAGATGGCTGCTCTGACTTCACACTTGATAAAGCTCGGTGAACCAGCACCATCTGATGACATGGGACCTCAAATCATCACTGACTAGAGAATCCTTAATGTCAAAAAAGTCAACTTATTGTAGGTGAAATGGCTTTGAAGTCAAAACACCTGCAACTCTCAAAAAGTCTTTCGCAATCAGGGCTGCAACAGTATGTAAGTATGGCCAAGGAAGATGGATTTCTGGGAGAAACTGCAGCTCTTCCCAACTTTCCTATTGTTGTAGGAGATCTGAGGGTCATCCCAGTCCTGATTCCTTTCCCAATGGTACCTAATATCGCAGCCCTTTTTGTGTAAGGTATTATGAACCCTGAAGGGCCGTGCTGTCTAGCCAGTTCTCTGTAGATAATACGCATAGAAGGAGCACCATATGGGGCTGGACAGTGTTTCTAGCCAAGCATGTCTGTAGCAAAGTCCCAGCTAAGACCCAGGGTTGATTCTGGGCTTTCCATCACACACTCTGCAAGCCGGAGCGTGCATTGACTAATCTTGGTCACGTAGGTCAGTGATTCCCAACCGGGGGTACTTCTACCACTTGTGGTACGTGACACATTGCTGGGGCTATGTGGAAACATTTAGGGCCTGAGCTTAAAAATGGTTTGTGTGTACAAAGCCAAACGCAAACCTGTTTGCGTCCGCAAAGCTGATCTACAACCCAGGTGCTAATCATTTGCATTTGAAAATCCGTGGGACAGCGGGTGCAAACTTTTTAGCGTGTTTGCCTTCATTAATATGCAAAACATATGATGACCCAAACGCGCAAATATATGGGAGGATGATATGCAAATTTAATCCCTTATCCCCCGCAATTCGATTTATCAAATCTGAAATGGATTGCAGTGCTGTTTTTGCGTCTAGATTTAGCACATTTGAAATGCAGGTGCTAACTGGGATAAAATGTCTGTCCTCACTGGTGCCAGAAGGATGCATAGATAGAATGACAGAGAGAGAATCTTCTGTACACGTGTCAACAGATTTAGGTTGTCAAAAATCTAAATAATAAAAATAGATGAGAATAGAGGATTCTATGTAGAATTATCTAAGGTCTGATTTGAAGCCAATCACAAACAAAAGCCATGACCTATCTCTTATGATAAAACTCCTTGCAATGGGAGGGTTTTTTTGTGTAATAATTGGAAAATAATTTATTTTTATGTATATAAATTTAAACTCTTTGCAGGACAGTTATGTAACATTATGTTTTAAAATGAGCAAAGCTATAACATACAGATAGCCATGTCCTGCAACAAACAATTTGTATGTATTACATTCAGGCTTAAATATTGTGGCTGTTAAAATCCAAACTCTTCAAACATATATACTGAATAAAAAACCACAGTGAGTCTCCGAAAAGAATTAAAGGTTAAAGGGAGGTAAACCTCTAATAAATTAATTCAGACATTTGCCTTTTATATTGCTAATATTGAAAGACCGTGTTGCGAGTTACGTGCAGCAACACAGTTAACAAGCTGTGCGTGCTCCTATGGTGGCGTCAGCCAGACCAGCTGCCCTGTGTGCGTACTGATGGCTTGTAATCCAATATTTTTAATCAAACGCTTAGCAGAATGTAATCTTTGCCACAGTGGGACCGTCTATAACCCAAACAAAGCATCTAATCGCAGAACAACTTCTACCCAGCCTTCTGCATGCACTCAGAAGCACCTTGCGCAAATGAACATGGAGGGAAAATAATGTCATCAGGACAGAGGCTGCAGTGACAAACCTGCTTCTGTGATTAGCAACAAGAAAGGTTAACTAACTGTAACAGTCCAGAAAAGCAGGAGCAGAATGGAACAGACTAGCAGCTGGATCATTCATAATGATGCAGCGCAACAACCCCTGCATGTTTCAAGTGCCACAGGTTATGTTCGCTATTCCTCTAGTTCCACTGGGGGCATAAGCTACCAGTCAGTAGTACACGCAATTTCTTCACTTAAATAGGGTGGTCTGCACCTCTTTTGCACCTGTTATCCATTCCACAAGCAATCTTTGAAAATCACAAGCAACATACCCATTTATTTTATTTTCTACAAGCAATTTAGCGCCCCTTATTTGGGATCTTTGAAGATCAGGGCCTAAATATTTTATTTCCAAGATGATGGGTAAATATCATCAATTAGTGGAGACAATCTTTGGATGTGTGATGCTTATTAGGACCCAGGTACAAAATACACCAAGGGGGGGTGGGAGGAATGAAAACAGTAAAACTAATATAGTGAGTCTAAGTGTTCTGTTGCTGATTTATTTAACTTTAAATGTATATTTATTGGAGAGTTATTCAAAAGAGCTCCAGTCTTTGTTATATAACAGACCGGTTTATTATTTGTCGATTTTGTATTTATTTAGATTACTTACTCACTTTCAAGGCAACAGAGTTATCTTTACGTTTAATATGAGCTGAAAATAATAAAATCCCTAAGAACTAAATGTTCTAACGAGATTAAATAAAATTATTTTCATTTAATAATCAGTTGTATATTCTATTTTTGCTAACGCGTTTGACCGACGAGGTTCCTGTGGCAGAACAAAATGGCTCAGGTGGTTCACAAATCAAAAAAGGTTTGGAACCACTGACGTAGGTAGCTAAAGACACATGCCTCATTGTGATCCCATTGCTGAAGGTCAAATCCAACTGATGACGGAAGAGCCTTCAGTTGGTGTACTAGTTCTCCTCCCTGGCATGTTTTAGGCGAAAGGCCAAAAAAATCAAGGAAGACGATTCACTGCAAGATCTCTGCAATTAAATAAATCAGAATGGCCAGAATTACAGAGAAATGCCCCCTGTTTCCAAAGGGAAAAGGAGACTTCGACAGCGAGCTGTTGTCACAACTAATGGAAGTGAGCCAGCTGGAAATAATGGAATTCCCCTCCAAATTTACCCCACTACAGAATGAAAACTATCTTCTGAGCACAATAAAAGGTATGAGAACAATCTTCATTCTAAACGGTTTTCTCAGAACGACCCCCACCCCACCCCCCTTCCGTTAAACCCCCGTCATTTCAGACCCAGACTGCACAGAACCCTACAATCTCTCCACTGAGCCCAGTTCTTGCTTTCATGGATTTCACTGTCAACATGAAAAAAGTTTTGAAGATTGGGACCCAAATGACTCTCACATCTTCTCCAGTCAACACCCCCCATGGCCCAGGCCCTGATACTAAACGAACATCTTCCAAAAGCCGCAGAGCCCGCCACCTCCTAATACATCTCCTTCAAACCAGGACCCTCAAATCACTTCTCTGTGATACAGTCTGGGCCCCAGTGCTAACTCTATCCTAAATGATAATTTCTCTGAAAAACTTGGGCCCCTAATAGGAGATAATTGTAAAATCTCTGTGCTTACACGTGACAGAAAGAACAAAGCTAAAAGGATAAAAGACAGTAATAAACAATGAAACTTAAAAGCCATAAACTGTCAGGTACAACCAGACACAGAGTTAATATCAGTTAATCAGTTAATATTTGCAGGCCTCCTAAGTCCAAAACTAACTTTTTTCAGTGATTTTAATGAGCTTTTATCTGTGATATGTGTTGATTATGACTGTTTAATTATTGTGGGAGACTTCAACATTCACATGGACAATCCTGAAGACAGAAGTGCAATAGATCTATGTGACACTCTTAGAAATTTTGGTTTGACTCAACATGTTAAACAGTAAACGCACAAACTTATTTGGGACCTGATCATCACTAAGGGTCTAAACATTTCCAAGGTGTCTGTAACTGATGTCGCCCTATCTGACCACTTTTCTGTTATTTTTGAAAGCATCATTTGCACTGACTCAGTATGCCAAAGAGACATTATAAGAAAACGCATCTTTAAGGACGGTGCTGCTGAAACCTTTAACCAGATTTACTCTTCTACCTCCATTTTGCCCTGTAACACTGTAGATAAGCTGGTAGATAACTTTCATTCTAAAATCTCGGACATCATTGCTTCAATTGCTCCAATTAAAGTAAAGGTTGGGAAATGTTCATGAAGTGCTCCACCAGTCAGAAGTTACAAAGGGAGTGCAGAAAAGCTAAACACAGGTGGCGAAAGACTAAGGTTCCAGGTTCACAGCCATAACTCACAACTGAAAAATGAGAGAGATTTTTTTTTCTCTGAGATCATCCGCAATAACATTAATAATGCTTGTGCCTTATTTGCCACGGTCAACAGGTAAAACACTCCTTTAACTGCAGCATCCGAACTCCACTCTACCAGGGCCTGCAACGAATTTGCTAACTTTTTCACTGAAAAAACCCAAAAGATCAGAGGGGCAGTCAGCACATGCGCATCAACTCCAGTACCAAAGTTGTCAACAACTAGAACTGATTTTGACAAAATTTCCTAATTTCACCAAATAAGCTACAAATATTTGAAAGAAATCGTTCACCAACTAAGCTCTTCTTCCTGCTCCACCTGTCAGTGGATCAACAGCTTCCTGATGGACCGACAGCAGCAGGTGAGACTGGGGAGCATCTTCTCCCGAACCAGATCAATAAGTACTGGTGCCCCCAGGGGTGTGTTTCTATCCCCACTCCTCTTCTCCCTGTACACAAATGACTGCACCTCAGCAGACTCGTCCGTGAAACTCCTGAAGTTTGCAGATGACACCACTGTCATTGGACTGATCGAGGACGGTGATGAGTCTGCATACAGACAGGAGGTGGATCGGCTGGTACACTGGTGTAGTCAGAACTGCCTGGAGCTAAACCCACTCAAGACTGTGGAGATGTGGTGGGACTTTCGGAAAACACCACCTCCATACACCCCCCTCACCATCCTCAACAACACCGTGTCGGCTGTGGATCACTTCAGGTTCTTAGGAACCACCATCTCTGAGGACCTGAGATGGTCTTCACACATAGACACTGTTCGGAAGAAGGCCCAGCAGAGACTGTACTTCCTGAGGCAACTCAAGAAGTACAACCTTCCACAGGAGCTGCTGGTCATCTTCTACACTGCCATCATTCAGTCTGTCCTGTCTTCATCCATCTCCGTGTGGTTTGGTTCATCCACAAAACAGGACAGGTCCAGACTGCAACGAACAATCAGGACTGCAGAGAGAATCATCAGGGCTGACCTTCCCTCCATCCAAGACTTATACAGGTCTAGGGTCAGGAAAAGAGCTGCTAAAATCTCTGCAGACCCCACACACCCTGCACATAAACTGTTTAGAGTTCTGCCTTCAGGCCGACGCTACAGAGCGCTGTTCACAAAAACCAGCCGCCACAGAGAGTTTCTTCCCCCAGGCTGTTTCTCTGTTGAACATTCAATAAAATACAAAACAACAGCATACAGATGTTGCAAATGCACCTTTTTATTTATATATGTGTATATTGTACATTGTAAATATGTATATTCTGTAGTGCAAAAACAAACACCAAAGAGCAAAGTGTACCGGAGTCAAATTCCTTGTTTGTATGTACAAACTTGGCAATAAAGCTGATTCTGATTCTGATTCTGATTCTGATTCTGCTGTCTTGATGTTTTACCCACAGCTTTCCTTAAGAAAGCTTTGCCCGTCATAATATCTGATTTAACTCAAATAATAAACACATCCCTTTTGTCAGGTGTTTTCCCCCAGGCCCTGAAAACAGCAATTATCAAACCTCTGTTGAAAAAGAGAAACTTGGAAAATCTGCTACTGCAGGCCTATCTAAAACCTCCCCTTCATCAGCAACATTATTGAAAAAGCTGTGTTTCAACAGTTAAACAACGATGACATCCGTATAAATGCAGACTGTGGAAGAACCACAGTGCTGGTATTATTGGACCTTACTTCAGCATTTGACACTGTTGATCACTTTATTTTATTAGAGCCCCTAGAAAACTGGGTCGATCTTCCTGGAACAGCACTTGATTTGTTTAAATTCTACTTGAAGGACAGGTACTTTTTTGTGTCAGTAGTTAACTTTACATCAGAGACCACAAAAATCACATATGGCGTTCCCCAAGGGTCCATCTTAGGGCCCCTCCTATTCAATATCTACATGCTCCCCCTAACTCAGATTTTAATAAACAACAATGTAAGTTATCATAACTATGCAGACGACACACAGCTATACATTACGATGTCACCAGGTGACTATGAACCCATTCAAGCGCTGGGTAAATGCTTAGAAGAAATCAATGCATGGATGGGCCAAAATGTTCTTCAGCTGAATCAAAACAAAACTGAAGTAATAATCTTTGGACCAATTAAGAGTGTTTAAAAGTTAGCGTCAGCCTCAGTTAATGCAGCTAGAAACCACCAGTCAGGCTCAAAACTTGGGTGTAGTGATGGACTCAGACCTGAACCTTCAGAGGCACATAAAGACAGTAACAAGGTCAGCCTTCTATCAGCTAAAGAACATCTCCAGGATTAAAGGACTAATGTCTCAGCAGGACCTTAAAAAACTAATTTATGCGTTCATCTTTAGTAGAATTGATTACTGCAACGGTGTCTTCACAGGTCTGCCTAAAAACTTGATCAGACAGCTGCAGTGGATCCAGAATGCTGCTGACTGCATCCTCACTAAAACTAAAAGTGGAGCACATCACCCAAGTTCTAAAGTCCTTACACTGGCTCCCCATATCTCAAAGAATAGACTTTAAAATACTTCTGTTAGTCTATAAATCACTGAATGGCTTAGCACCAAAATAAACTGAAGACTTCTTGTCAGTGTATCAACCACCCAGACCTCCTAGGTCATCTGGCTCAAGTCTACTCTGCATACCCAGAACCAGAACCAAACATGGAGAAGCAGCTTTTAGTTCTTATGCTCCACTAATCTGGAATAAACTCCCAGAAAACTGTAAAAGCGCTGAAACCCTAAGTTGCGTAAAATTAAGTTTTAAAAACGCATTTGTTTAGAGTGGCCTTTGACTGGGCCATCTAAACATTATTTCAACCTGGACAGACTCACAAAGAGAAGACAGGGATGCAATTAGAAAAGTTTATTAGTGAATGTTTATTTCTTTGGCGCTCAAACCCCAGTGGAAGACATGAATGCTGAGAATGACATGCGCTTGAATGAACATCTTAGGGTTAGATTTAAAGATGTCTTCCCTCTTGGGATCCGATTCTGGTGGTGGAGTGGAGCCCTGAGGAGGAAGAGTTTGGAAGCCAAATGGTGGAGATGGGGTGGAGGAGGGTCAAAGTTCAGTTGCAGAATGGAGGGTTCCATGGATGAAGAGCTTTCAAAGCGGAGCCTTGAAGGATGATTGGCCGGGGAGAAATGCAGACTTGACACTGATTGGTGGAACAGAGCCGCATGGAGGAGTAATTAGACGAAGCTGGAGGTAATGGTAAGTTTAAACTCCATTAGTTAAGTTTTCAGTACAACTTACCTTTCATTTTTTCTTATCAATCATTTTAGCATAATTTTTTTATTTTTTTTATTATCATCTTTTTAATTATTCATTTTTTTTTTCACAACACATGTGTCAAAGCATTTCACAAAACTCAGGTACATACATTCCAATTAATCCTAATCATTGAACAGTGCAGTCAGATTCAGTTATTTATTCAAATTGGATAAAAAGTTTTTCTATCTAAGGAAACCCAACAGATTGCATCGAGTCAGAGATTTGTAGCATTCACTCCTCCTGGATGAGCATGTAGAGACAGTGGACAGTCACTGGCATTGACTTTGTAGCAATCCCTCATACTTTGAATTGTCTTGCTACTGAAATGTGCTATATAAATAAACTTGCCTTGCCTTATCTGGCCTCTCTGACTGTCGGCATGCTGTGGAGGCTCATCTCTTCTCTGGCTGGCTGTGGTCTTTGTTGTGGCCCTGCAGAGCAAATGTAGCACAACATGGGATATATGAATTCCTTTGAGTTCTAGAATTGCACCGCTCAAGGTGGCAGCACGTTGGAGTGGCTCTGTTACTTTTTATTCTGATTATTTCTTTTTAACACAGACTCCTCTTGTGGTGGATAAAATTCGTATTTTTTGGACGCTGTGCAGCTGGAAGGATTTTTTCTGATACTTTTTCCCTTTTGGACATTTGTTATAATGGGTCACCATGATAGCAGGGTTGTTTTTTACAGCCGGGAGCAGCTGATTAATATCTCAAAAGCTCAAATAATACGTCACCTACAACCCCAAATCCCTGATGAGTTTAAAAGGAGGCACCGTGGATGCAGAGCAGGAGCAAAGAGAAGAGAGAGGAGGAAGTTCAAACCATCTCTTCCATCGATCATGATGGGCAATGTGAGATTGTTGGGAAAAAAGTTGGATGAACTCCAAGCCCTACAAAGGACCCAGCCAGAGTATCGGGAATGCAGTGTTATGTGTTTCACTGAGGAGTATTGAGGAGTATACAGAAGCAACTTAAATTCAAGATAAGAGAAAGCAAAGAGGTGTACAAGAAGCTGGACAGCAAGCTCCAGCAAAACAATATCTGAGATGTGTGGTCAGGGATGAAGAAAATCACAGGCTTCAAGCAGAAAGAAGATCAGACTGATGGATGTCTGGACAGAGCCAATGAACTAAACACATTCTTCTATAGGTTCAGTTCAGAAACAAGCTCAGCATCCTCCTCTCCTGCTCACAGCCAAACAGACATCCTACCCTCCTTTGACCCACAGCTTTCCTGTCACACCTCAAATGTTTTTTCTTCCATCTCAGCCGTGGACCTTTCTGCTTCTACAGGTTTGCCTTCAACCAAATCAGAAGATACTGATGCTCCCTTTGCCTGCCCCTCCGACCTGTGTGTCTCAAGAAGTCAGGTGAAGAGAGAACTGTAGAAACTGAACTGGAATAAGGCAGCAGGTCCAGATCGTGTCAGAGCACCTCTGTGGGATTCTGCAGCACCTCTTCAACTGTAGCCTGGCCCAGAAGAAGGTTCCAGTTTTGTGAAAGACCTCCTGTCTTGTTCTGGTACCAAAGAAAACTCACTCGTCAGTCCTCAATGACACCTGTTGCCCTGACATCCCACACCATGAAGGTCCTAGAGAGACCCCTGTTGGCCCACCTGAATAAGCAACCAATAAACTATCAAGACCCTCTTCAGTTTGCTTATTGCTGTGGAGTTGGAGTTGAAGATGCCATCAAACACCTGCTTCAACAAACCCACCATCATCTACACAAAGCCAGCAGCACTGTGAGGATCATGTTCTTTGATTTCTCCAGTGCATTTAAAACAATTCAACCTGATTTGCTTTGTCAGAAATTCCAGAAGACTCAGATGGAGACCTCAACAATCTCCTGGATCAAAGACTACCTGACAAACAGACCACAGTTTGTGAGATTGAAGGGTTGTGTGTCTAACCAGGTAGTCAGCAGCACAGGAGCACCACAGGGGACTGTACTCTCACCATTCTTTTTCACTCTTTACACCTCAGAACTACAGTACAAGACAGACTCCTGTCATCTGCAGAAATACTCAGATGATTCTGCAGTTGTGGGATGGATCAGAGATGGAGAAGAATTCAATTCAATTCAATTCAGTTTATTTATATAGTGCCAATTCACAACACATGTCGTCTCAAGGCACTTCACAAAAGTGAAGAAGATGAGTACAGGAAGGTGGTGGAGCACTTTGTGGTATGGTGTGGAAACAATCATCTAATCTTGAACGTGACTAAAACAAAGGAGATGATTGTAGATTTTAAGAGAAACAGGAATAGGTCAAACGCTATTTCCATCATGGGAGAAGAAGTGGAGGTGGTGGAGAAGTATAAATACCTGGACAACAGACTGGAGTGGAGATGCAACTGTGAAGCTGTTTACAAGAAGGGACAGAGCCAACTGTACTTCTTGAGGAAGCGTAGGTCCTTCAGTGTTTCCAGCAAGATGCTGCATATCTTCTATAAGTCTGTTGTGGAGAGTGCGATCTCTTCTGCCATCATCTGCTGGGGTAGCAGCATCAGAGCCAGGGACTTAAAAAAGCTCAACAAGCTAATAAAGAAGGCTGGCTCTGTTCTGGGGACTCCTCTGGAACCTCTGAATATCATTGTGCGAAGACGGATGCTTCAGAAAATAAGGAACATTATGGAGAACCCTGAACATCCTCTTCATAAGACTGTTGTACAACAATAGAGTGTCTTCAGTCAGAGGCTTCTTCAGATCTGCTATAAGACAGACCGCTACAGGAGGAACCTTGTAATGTCCATCCCAACCTGCTATGGACCGCAGCTGGACCCCCTGGGGGACCCAGTCGCACAGGCTTTGTAGGAGTAATGAAGTGTGTGTTAACTACCTATCAGCAGCAGAGGCTTTATCTTCTTAAAAGGCTGGATTGGTAAACCAGTCAGGTGCCTATGCTTCATTTCTTTTTATTTTTTTCTTGAGAGAGTTAATGGGGTAGGTGTGATGAATTGTGAATGCATTATGGATATGGTACTAAGGCCTCTGCCTACCTTTGGGGGAGATAGTAAAGGAGAAACTGGATACATTAAGTGCTTTGAATATCCTGTCTGATGGTCTGTAAAGGCAAAGATTATGGGGTGCTCTGAAGTCCCCGTTCCTGAGCAGCTGAGGGGAGGAGCATATTTCTTTCTCAACCATTGTCCAGTTCTGCCCCCATTATGAGGAAGAACATGAACAACTTTCAACAAAATTCAACTTTCCTCTGTTGGTTCTTACAGGTACAACACCCCCGTCGAATGTTCACCTTTCTGTATGGATACATATACTTGTAATAGCCACTTCACTTGTCCAGTGTTAACATCATGAAGAACTTGTGTCGACCCCGGCACAAATTACAAGGCTTCTTGAGGGCATGGTGTGAACATGCACAACGCAAACATCTTTGTTTGGTCTCTATCTGTCAGCGGTTTCTTTGTCATTTGGTGACGGCTGAACATTAGGTCAGGTAGTGGCCCTAAATGTAACAAAAAGGCACAGTACGAGGGTGTCTTGATTTTATTTTGGGAACTACTTGGTGGTTTCATCTCTAAAGGTGACAATCCTCTTAAGAGCCAGTTGGTGGGACTGCCTAAACTAATTTAAAGCCATCATGGTATCTGTAAATGTTGAAGAGGGAATGTAAGCTCCAGCCCCCAGTTTGGCATCCTCCAACTTCAGGTGGTCCCTTAAAACTTGATATTTGAAGAGCTCTGAACTGGATGGTGGTAGTAAGTTCTCCAGAGCCATCTTTAGGTGAGCAAACTCACCAGGGTTTTGGTGAGATAGGTCAGGCATGGTTGGACGAGGTACACGATGGGCTGTATCTGTGTGGAAACTTTGGTAGGATGGTCCAGTGTTTAAAGTAGTTGTTGGGAATGCACGAGGAATGTGCTGAGGAGCTGGTCAGTGTATGACGTTTTGAGGGGAAGCGGGGTGTGTTCATAGACTTGTGGTTTGTTGTGGAGCTAGATGTCAGGGCAGGAGGAGCTGCATAATCTAATGGTGCACCCTGCAATGAGGCTTCTAGTCGAGCATGACTGGTGGTTGGTGATTATTCCCTGTCTGTTCATAACTTGATCATGCATGTGTTGCCAGTTGAGCTGATGACAGACTGTTTGGTTACCAGAACCTCTCCTTTCAAGATTTGAAACTCACTCATTATTTTGTAGGCGTTCCAGGACAGGCTTGTTACTGAAGGTGTCATCCACATCCTCAATCCTTAGGTGCGGTGGTGGCCAGTCCTCATCCTCACTATTGACGGGTGAGTCAGGAGGCTTGGCACAGGCTGCTCCTTTAAGCTGTTCATGCCGATTGTCACAGGCAGCCCACATCAACTGTAACATGTAACATGTTCGTCTGTAATGCTCTCAAATCTGCTAGGTCTGTTGAAATACGCTGCGGTGGCTGCTGAAGGATGAACCTTTCCCCCTGGAGTTATTCCAACTCTGATCTTAGGTTCCCAAGTGACTGGTGCCTTGGCATTGGATGGAGTAGCATGTGGAGAGATGAGAGGAGTCCTCTTGACTAATCCCTCCTGATGTGTCATTCTTCCCCTTCCCAATCCAGGCTTGTGAGAACTGAGACTGTTCAAATCCAGCTCATAATCTTGTTGTGTTGTGAGAGACAAACCTGGCATTTGGGGCGTGCACTACTGGTTCTGATGTCCTGTTCCTCATTCATCTTTACTGAGGTAAGGCTGTGCCTTCGGCTTGAAGTACCATTAATGTAGGTGAATTAGCTTTGATGTTAATGGACTATAAGGCACTGTTCGTATTTGTCACCTCAACCTTTGGTTGGCCAGAAGACCATTTAGGCCATGATTCAGTTCACGACATGCTTGCAGGAATGGGATGCAAACAGGAAAATAAGTAGGACACAAGACAGGCTCCATTTAACTTCTGTTATTCCAGACTTCAGTGATTGTCCACAGTTGGCTCTGGTGAACATTGCTAAGCATCGAGGCCGGCTTTCTAAATCACACAAGCAAAAGGCCCCGCCTTGCCTCTCCCTCCTCCTCCTACACTCAAGGGCAAAACATAGTCGTCCATACTTGTCTCCGCGGCCCGACATATGCTGAAAAAACACTTGCATCGTCATCCAATCAGCATCCATGCATGTCCAGCTGTTGACTGATGTTTGTCAGGTTTAATAAAGAGAGGGAGATATACAAACAGACAAATTAGACAATTTCACTAATTTCACTTAATTATTATGATGTTAAAGTCTGAAGAAGAAGAGAGTCCCTCGCCCTTTTGCTTCATCCTCCTCTAGGAGGACGACCGGAACGACGAAGAGAAGTACAAGGGGCTGTAAGAGAAGGAGAGGGAGAAGGACGAGGATGACCGGGGGGACGCTGATGATTAACAGGAGTGTAAGAAGTCATAGGAGAAGGAGGAGAGGGAGAAGGATGAGGACGACGCCAACGAGGAGTACCAGGAGAGGGAGGAGGAGGGAAAGAAGGAGAGGGAGGAGGAGATGGTGGTGGTGGAGGAGAATGAGACCTCAGCCTATCTTGCGCTAGATTGCTTCTTGGTTCTCTTTTGCTCCTTAGTTCTCTTTCACCACCGCCATGCACTCCCCTCTTAGTTCTGTACATCGTCCTGCTTCCTCTTTCACCGAAGGAGGTGGGTTACGAGCGTACGGGTTCCGAGAGGTTCGAGGTCTTACAGGCTGGAGGATGCACACACGCAAGCAAGGTGATGAGGGAATAAGGCAATAAAAATAAAAAAAACAACAATAAGAGAGGACACGAGAAACACGAGAAATACACATCCTGTCCGTCCATCCGTATACACTCACCGGCCACTTTATAAAAAGGTACACCTTGCTAGTACGGGGTTGGACCCCCTTTTCCCTTCAGAACTGCCTTAATCCTTCGTGGCATAGATTCGACAAGGTCCTGGAAACATTCCTCAGAGAGTTTGGTCCATATTGACATGATAGCATCAAACAGATGCTGCAGATTTGTCGGCTGCACATCCATGATGCGAATCTCCCGTTCCACCACTTTCCAAAGGTGCTCTATTGGATTGAGATCTGGTGACTGTGGAGGCCATTTGAGTATAGTGAACTCATTGTCATGTTCAAGAAACCAGTCTGAGATGATTCGTGCTTTATGACATGGCGCGTTATCCTGCTGGAAGTAACCATCACAAGATGGGTACACTGTGGTCATAAAGGGATGGTCAGAGACAATACTCAGGTAGGCTGTGGCATTTACACGATGCTCAATTGGTATTAAGGGGCCCAAAGTGTGCCAAAAAAATATCCCCAACACCATTACACCACCAGCCTGAACCGTTGATACAAGGCAGGATGGATCCATGCTTTCATGTTGTTGACGCCATATTATCATCTCCTAGCAACCATGCCAATAGAATGACAGTGTGCAAATGCTAGGTCACAGGCTTAGTTGGGGTGCGCTTGTTTCCTTCCACTGACTGTGCCTGTGTTGCTACAATTGATGACTGAGAACATACTGCATTTGGCTCAGCAATTGCTCCAGAGTTTGACGCCTCAGCAGAGTCTGTAACAATGGTAGAAAGTATAACATTATAGTTATTTTATTGTGAAGCACTTAAATTATGGAAAATGAAGAATAAGCATTTATTTATAAAATATATGATTCAGACATCATAAATGCTATCCCAATAAGTAAAAAGAAAGTGTTTAATTTAACCCAACCACAACCAAACCCTTCAAATGTAAGATTAGCTTTGTCTCCATTTTACTGAAAATATTGTTATAACAGTGATATTGTAAATCATTAACTTTATCTTTGATATCCTAGGTGAATTAGAAAATTTACAATGCAATTCTTAAACGTCTTCCACTGAAAAGATGTTTGTCATTTTATTTTAATGTTGTTTACAGACCTATTAAACAATTGAATGTTTAAAATCACTTACTTCAGGATAGTTTGAATTATCCACTGTCAGTGTACTTTGCTGAGTTGAGCTATCCATTGAAGTAGATTGACCTATTTCACAAAATTGCGACTCGCACCGGATGCATAGAAACACTTACTTCCAGATTTTGCTCTGTATGACCTGTGTCAGAGAAGTAGCAACACAGGTACGCTCAGTAGAAGGAAACAAGCGCAACCCAACTAAGCTTGTGACCTAGCAGTTGTACACTGTCATTCTATTGGCTGACATGGTTGCTAGGAGATGATACAACTTTAATATGAGAGAGAGCAAAAAGAATTTGCGAGAAGGAAAGAAACTTGAGAGCGCAGTTTTGATCCGAACAGACAGCATGTTTGCGCACTTGGAGGATGAAGCAAGCAGGAGAAGAAATTATCTATGCAAGAAGCATTAGAACAAAGATTTGAGAGAGAACAGAGTATATTTGAAAAAAAGCAGAAGTTTTGAGTGCAAGCAGAATTAAATCCTGCTCTCAAATTGAAAATATGTGCTCTTGATTTTTGACGGTAAACTTCCCCCATAGGTGGGCCACGAAGTATACACTGGACCCATCCTTCATATCTGGGGAAAAGAATGACGCACTTTTTAATCAGACAAATCTTAAAAGCATATATATTTCTTATTGAAATATCTTGAGCGACAAGCAGTCATCGAAAATTGTGACCTCTTGTAGTACAGAACCCATACAGGTAAATTTGTAAGAATCGACAAAGTGTGGCTCACGGATCAATAACAGTTTATTATGTTCAGAACGTAGACATGCCCTTCATCTAAGGACTCAACAATAGATAGATATTTTTTAAAAAATAACACAAAGAATAAAAGGTAACTGTTATGCCGGCCCTGAGAACAACTTGTAATATTCTATTCAAGCCAGGTAAAATTGGACTACCGGAGGGGAGGAATAAAAATGCAGAAAAACAAAAAACTCAAAATACTACTCTAAATGTTCCCCAACAAACTCCCCTTCATGGCCTACCGCCACCCTAAAACAATTTAAAAAAGCTGTATATGTAAAATGTCTTTATTGTTCAAAAAAAGCATTCAGAAGAAATCTAAAAAGGAACTGAAAACAGTAGCAGGCCAATCTACAAAGAGAACAAACTATGTTAGACCTGCACACTAAATAAAAAAGAAGAGCACGAGATAAAGATCGGCTTTGCCTCCTGATAAATGGAAACCGGTCAATATGTACTACACCTCATGTGTTACTCCCTCTCAGAGGAGCTAATCCTTAAAAATTAAGAAGTGGTTAACATAGCACAAAACTCCCAAAGAAACAGATGTTTAGCAGAAACTTCTTCTTCTGGTGTTATTTTTGGCGGTTGGCAAATAACTTTGAGGTGTGCATTACCGCCACTGACTGGTATGGAGTGTGGTTCTTTATGGTTTTAAATTTACTTATTTACTATTACAATAATCAAATTCTTTTTATTAATTTAGCTTTTTGAAAAATCTAACTTTGATTTGAATATGTCTGCTACCTAAACTTCGTTGCAATACATCTATCAAATTAAAATTTTCTTTAATACCTACAAATTCTCTCCTCGAAATTATTCTCTCTTGTTCACATTTCTGACACTTCAATATTACATGTTCTATTGTTTCCACCTCTCCCCAATAGTCACATTTTCCTGTATTATGTTTCTTTTTTTTTTAAATGTAGAATTAAGTCATGTATGTCCAATTTTTTATCTTGTAATTAACCTTTCCTCTTTTCTGCTTCTTCTTCCAGTTCTTACTTCTCCTACTATCTTATTGATTCTATAAAACCATCTTCCTTTTCATCCCACCTTTTTTGTCTCTCTTTCTTGATTTTCTGTTTAATTATATTTCTCGCCTCTGACCTACTAATATTAATTACAAAGCCAATGTGGTTTTGTGTTGCCTTCTTTGCCATCCTGTCTGCCATCTCATTCCCACCAACTCCTACGTGCGCTGGTACCCATAAAAATACTAATAATAATCCTATCCTTTGTATTCTGAATAAAGTATGTTTTATTTCCAACAAAATATCTGGCCTACCATCTGATTGATTATGTTTTAAACTTAATAATGCTGAACTTGAGTCTGAACAAATTATTGTTTTTAATGGTTTTATATCCTCCACCCACTGCACTGCTAACAATATTGCTAATAATTCTCCTGAATATACTGATAATCCATTTGTAATTCTTTTTCCAACTTTTATTTTAAATTCTGGTATTATAAATGCTACTCCTATTTTTTCATCTATTTTTGATGCGTCTGTGTAAATCTGAACATATTGATTGTAATTGTTTATATATTCTTGTATTATACTTGAATCTAGAATACATTTTGGATCCTTTTTATTTTCCATCAATGCCATATCCACCACTGCCTCTGGCAATAGCCATGGTGGTACCACTGGTAAAGGCAGCATTGAACTTATTTCTATATGATATATTTGAAATTCTTCTGCTATGTTATTGATAATCCAACCAAAACTCTTAATTTGTTCTTTTTTCTTCTTCCCAGGATGGTTTTAAAATATCACGTGTTGGATGATCCGGATTATTGCTTTGTAAGTTTATCCAGTAATTTATTGCTAACCATTTCCTTCGTAGATCTAATGGCATCTCTCCCATCTCTACCTGGAGTGCTGCTAATGGAGCGGGGTTCTGATTGCTCCCGTACAAATTCATAAAGCTTGATGTTGTATATTGTCTAATTTTATAAGATGTGTGTTTGCTGCTGATCCATAAATTGTACTTCCATAATCAATATTTGATCCTGTAATTAATCCTGTATAAATTATTTTTAATGATGTTCGATCTGCTGCCCAATCAATACCAGCCATACATCTCATATTTAATATTTCATTGCATTTATCTATGATTTTTTCTATATGTACTTTCCATATAATTTTTTCATCAAACCATATACCTAAAAACTTTATACTTTTTACTTGTTCTAAAACTTGATTGTATAATTTTAGTTTTATATTTTCTCTTTTCCTTTTCTGTGTAAACACTATTGCTTTTGTTTTTTCCACTGAGAATTTAAATCCCCATTGAAATGCCCATTGTTCTATTCTAATAATCTCATCCTATATTTTCTTTTCAATAAGTTTGTTATTACGACCCCTTTTCCATATATCTCCATCATCTGCAAATAGTGAGCAACCAACTTCTTTACCAATATTTTTAAATACATCATTTATCATTATAGAAAATAACGGACTTATAATACTTCCTTGAGGAGTACCATTTTCTACTGTATATTTACCTGACAATTCTTGACCAATTCTTACTTGTATTGTTCTATTTGATACATTTTTTTTAATCCATTTAAACATTTTTCCATTAATCCCCATTTTACTTAATTTAATTAATAATCCTTCAACCCACATCATGTCATATGCTTTTTCTATGTCAAAAAAATACAGCTACTACATTTTCTTTGTTTGTGGTCTCCTTATTTAATATTCTAAACATAATGCAGAGTCATTTGTACTTCTCACTTTTCGAAAACCATTTTGATATCTAGATATGTACCCATTCATATTTAAATAATGTTAATCTATTATTAATCATTCTTTCCATTACTTTACATATATTCGACGTTAATGCTATCGGTCTATAATTTTCTGGTTTTGTGTTATCCTTTCCTGGTCTAGCTATTGGAATTGTTTGGTGTGTGAAGGCTCTCTCGTTTGATCTGATTTCTCTCTACTGTGATATCTCTTACTTGTTCTAATACATAAGCACGTTAAAACACATACTTTCTGTTGCTGCATTTCACGTTTGGGGACTCTCCGTGTCTTACATGGTTTTTCTAGTAGTGGTAAGGGGTCGCTAGCTTAGCGTTAGCTTTTGCTCCACCCTTGCTCCACCATGGCTACCCGTTCTGCTGTTTCTCTCTCCGAGTCTCCTCCTCTCTCCTGCTCTGTGTCAGATGTTCAATAACTCCACTGCCTCCTTTAATGATAATGGTACGTGTAATTAATGTAGCATTTTTGTAGCTTTGGAGGTGAGGGTGTCGGAATTGGAGGCCATCGAGGGTAGCTCCCCGTAGCAGTCCTTCAGCAGAGCCTGCGCAGCTGGGGCCTCAGACCGGCTGGGTGACAGTATGTACAAAGCATGGTCCTAGATCCCAGCCCACAGGTCCCCACCAACCCGTCTGCGTTTCTAACAGATTTTCCCCAACTCTGGTAATTGGCAGCTCCATAGTCAGAAACGTGGCACTAGAGACACCAGCAACCGTAGTCAAATTTCTGCCAGGGGCCAGAACGGGCGACATCAAATCCTTCCTGAAACTGCTGGCTAAGGATAAGCGTAAATACAGTAAGATTGTTATTCACGCTGGCAGTAATGACAGCCGGTTACGTCAATCGGAGGTCACCAAAGTTAGTGTTGCTTCGGTGTGTAAGCTTGCCAAAACAATTTCTCCAGTCCCCTCCCTGATCTGACCAGTGATGACATGTTTAGCCGCATGCTGTCATTCAACCGCTGGCTGTCTAGGTGGAGTCCCAAAAACAATGTGGGCTACATTGATAATTGGCGAACATTTTGGGGAAAACCTGGTCTGATCCGGAGAGACGGCATCCATCCCACTTTGGGTGGAGCAGCTCTTCTTTCTAGGAATCTGGCCGAATTTATTAGTTCCCCCAAACTCTGACAATCCAGGGTTCAGACCAAGAAGCAGGGTCGTAGTTTAACACTCCTCTCTGCAGCTTCTGTACTGCTACCCACCCATTACCCTATTAAGACAGTGTCTCGCCCAAGGCCAAAATTGAATAGATTAAAAAATAATCTAAAAGGAGGAAATCATGAAAATCTCATAAAAATAAACACAACTCAGACTAAAAAGAAAAATAAAACAATTAAATGTGGCTTACTGAACGTAAGATCTCTCTCTTAAAAGATTTTGCTAGTTAGTGACCTGATTGGTGACAATCAGATTGATTTATTTTGCCTCACAGAAACCTGGCTGCAGCAAGAGGATTATGTACTAGTCAACTCCTACTAATTATTTAAATTTTCACATTACACGAAATGCTGGGCGAGGAGGAGTAGCAACCATCTTTCAGTCCAATTAATTGATTAGTCCCAGACCAATCAATATCTACAACTCTTTTGAATATTTAATCCTTAGTTTTCCTCATCCAAATTGCAAAGCACTAAAACCACTTCTGTTTGTTGTTTTGTACCGTCCACCAGGCCCTTACTCTCAGTTTATAGATCAGTTTTCAGACCTTTTATCTGATTTAGTGTTAAATACAGATAAGGTTATTATAGTGGGGTATTTTAACATTCATGTTGACACTGAAAGTGATAGCCTAAATATAGTCTTTAATGCTATCTTAGACTCAATTGGCTTTGCTCAAAACATTAACAAACCTACCCACCTTTGTCTTCATTCTCTGGACCTTGTGCTGACATATGGCATTGAGTGTAAAGACATAAACAATATTTTCTCATAACCCTGTCTTGTCTGACAAATTTTAATAATCTTTGAGTTTAATTAACAGAGTACTCCACACCTGAAAGAAATTCATCATAGTAGATCATTATCAGACAATGCTGTAACAACCTTTAAAGAATCTGTTCCACCTTTAATTTCCTCATTTTCACAAAAAAACAAGTGTAGGGCAAAAATTTTGTTTCTCCCCTTAAAAAAAATTGATTCTCTTGATAGGGTTTTACTTCATCATTGTGTGGTGCATTAGACAAGCACCCCCCTTTTGAAAAAAAAGGGTAATTATTCATAGGAGGCTGGCTCCCGGGTTTAATTTCAGAGCTGGTTTTTAAAGCACAATGTTAGAAAATTGGAGAAAAAAAAATGGTGTTTACCCCCTTGAAGATTCCTACTTAATCGGAAAAAAATAGCCTGGTTTTTGTTAAAAAGACACTTCGCCAAGCAAACAGCTTTTTTTTCTCATCATTAATAGAAGAGAACAAGAATAATCCTAGGTTTCTTTTAGTACAGTGCAAACTTACACAGAGTCATAGCTCTGTTGAGACCCCTTCCCTTAGCTCTCGCAGAAATGACTTAATGGGTTTTCTTTAAATAAATTGATTGTATTAAAATAAAAATTTTGACATCTCCGAAGATGTTACCACCCTCAGCAAGTAAAAACTTGGAAAAAGTAAAACCCTGATCTGGTTGGACTGTTTTGACCCTGTGGGAGCCCGAGTATCAGAAAATTTATTCATCTAAACCTTTAAAATTGTATTTAACCCAACCAAACCACTTTATTTAAGAAGTGTTCCCTCTATTACCCCCCCCCCATTTTAGATATGTTTGATTACCCTTATTAAAAATGGATATGAAAAGCTTTTAAGGTGCTGTAAAAACCCTACAGAACCTTCGTTGACAATACAAAAATTACAGACCAATCCAATCTTGCACAAAATTTCGCAAAAATTTCTATCAAATGTGTTGGGACATTTAAAAAGCAAGACCTGTTTGAAGATTTCAGTCGGGTTTTCAGAGTCAAAGATAAACCAGCTTGCTAAAAGCCAAATGATATTCTTATGGCCTCGGATAATGGACTTGTGTCTGTACTTGTCCTGTTAGATCTCAGTGCTGCATTTGATACAGTCGATCACAATATTTTCTTAGAAAGGCTGAAATATGCTGTAGGGATCAGCACTAGGCTGGTTTAAAATCTTATCTAACCTTTAAACTCCAGGGTTAATTGTGGAGTACCCCCAGGGTTCAGTACTTGGCCCAATTCTCTTTTCTATATATATGCTTCCAATAGGTAAAATTATCAGGCAGCATAGGATAATTTTCATTGTTTCGATGATACTCAGGTTTACTTATCCATAAATCCTGATGAGCCCAACCAGTTAGATAGACTACAAGCCTGTCTTGAAGGGGCTACAAACTTGGATGACTTTTAAATTTTCTGCTTCTAAATTCAGAAAAGACAGAAAATGTTGTTTTTGGGGCCGGAGTCTTTAAAAAAAAAAAGCTTAGTCAATCACTTAACCTGGATGCATCAAATTGACCTCCGGTAAAAAAGTAAAAAACTTGGGGTTATTTTTTACCAGATCATGTCATTTTTAAATCCATATAAAAGGTTTTTTGGATTTCCTTCTTTCACCTCCGGACCAGTGCCAAAATTAGAAATATCCTATCCAGGAGTGACGCTGAAAAACTAGTCCATGTATTTGTTACTTCAAGGCTGGACTATTGTAATTCTTTACTATCAGGATGTCCACAAAATGCAGTTAAAAGTGTTCAGCTGATCCAAAATGCTTCAGCAAGAGTTCTGATGAAAATTTAAAAAAGATCATATTTTTCATATTTTAGCTTCCCTCATTGGCTCCCTGTTAAATCCAGAATAGAATTTAAAATTCTCCTCCTCACATATAAAGCCCTTAATGATCTAGCTCCATCATACATCAGAGATCTGATTGTTCCATATGTTCCTAACAGGGCACTTCATTCTCAGACTGCAGGGGATACTGGTGGTTCCTAGAGTCTCTATAAGTAGAATGGGAGGCAGATCCTTTAGTTATCAGGCTCCTCTCCTGTGGAACCAGTTTTAGTCCGTGAGGCGGACACCCTGTCTAATTTTAAGGCTAGGCTTAAAACTTTCCTTTTTGATAAAGCTTATAGTTAGAGTGGCTTAGGTTATCCTGAGCTATCCGTGTAGTTATGCTGCAATAGGCTTAGGCTGCTGGAGGACATAATGACCACTTCACTCTCTTCGCTACATTCTCACACTACTCACCGATTGTGCATTATTTGCGGTTATTTCAGCTTTTAACTTATTTTTCTCTCTCTTTTCTCTTCCTAGAAGCTACATCTGACCTGGCTCTGTATTTACCTGTGACACCTTTCTGGAGGGGGGCATCGTCCGAGCTTCTGCTGGCAACAACTTAATGCTCACCCTCTACCGATGACCCACATGGCCCTGTCTTTTAGTGTTTAACCCTTTCTCTCTCCTAGACATAGCTACTGACTGAGCTTTTACAGTCACTAATATAATAGAATTTTTCTTATCAAAGTTGGAGAGAAATTAACTCACAATAAGAGAAAATCCGGACTTAGTCTTTATAAGTTTTATTCAAAGGCATTTCTGCGTTTGAAGACCCTGTCACTGATGAGTCAGTGAAACAGAGCCCAGAGCACAGTTTACAGACAGTATTTAAACAGTATGTGGGTGTTACCTCAACTTAAAAGAGTTTGGAGACATGGTCCTCTAGGCCCCACCTGGGGTCAGAGATAACAATATTATTTATGAGGACAGCCATCTGTTCTTCCTCAGACACAACCCTCCAGGATGTGTTTTAACCATTAAACTTCTGGTAATGGTTTAGAGTCCATCTACTCTAAATAACAGAACACTAATAAAAACACAGAGGTCAGAGGAGAGAGGTTAATGAAAGTTCACAGCACTTTGGAATATCTTGGAGCACTAAATAAAATAATTTCCATAACACTAATTATATGTGCTCTCTTTCAGACTCTAACCTTGAAAACTGGCTCAGAGCTTATCTGTCCTTTCTTTCTAGATGAAATGACAAAAGGAGTTATATCCACTAACATTTACTTTTCCTTCCCATAGAAAGTACTCCTGGATCAGTGCTTCTTTGTTCTCTTTGTGTCTCTGCTCTGTTCTCTCAAACCCCCAGTCGGTCTTGGCAGATGGCCGCTCACACTGAGCCTGGTTCTGGTTCAGCTGGAGGTTTCTTCCTGTTAAAAGGGAGTTTTTCCTCTCCACTGTCGCTACATGCATGCTCAGTATGAGGGATTGCTGCAAAGTCAACGCCAGTGACTGTCCACTGTCTCTACATGCTCATCCGGGAGGAGGGAATGCTGCAAGTCTCTGACTGGATGCAATCTGCTGGGTTTCCTTAGATAGAAAAACTTTTTATCCAATTTTGAATAAATAACTGAATCTGACTGCACTGTTCAATGATTAGGATTAATTGGAATGTATGTACCTGACTTTGTGAAGTGCCCTAAGACAACATGTGTTGTAAATTGGCGCTATATAAATAAACTGAATTGAATTGAATAATTATTGCTTCCTTCCAGCTCTGTGGCAGCTCTCCCTCTTCCCAGACTTTATTGTATAATTCTAATATTTTGTCTTTTGCTTTGTCATTGAGATGTTCTATCATTGGATAGTAAATTTGATCTTTTCCAGGTGATGCATTTTTTGTTTTCCTGGTTACAAAGTTCAACTCTCCTTTTGTAAATGGCTCATTTATTAAATTATCTGTATCTACGTTATTTCACATTAAGTCTTTATATTTCAGCTTTGTCATTTCCCTACCCTTCTTTCCCTCTTCACTAATATGACTTGAACTACAGGGGTTGGACAATGAAACTGAAACACCTGTCATTTTAGCGTGGGAGGTTTCATGGCTAAATTGGACCAGCCTGGTAGCCAGTCTTCATTGATTGCACATTGCACCAGTAAGAGCAGAGTGTGAAGGTTCAATTAGCAGGGTAAGAGCACAGTTTTGCTCAAAATATTGAAATGCACACAACATTATGGGTGACATACCAGAGTTCAAAAGAGGACAAATTGTTGGTGCACGTCTTGCTGGCGCATCTGTGACCAAGACAGCAAGTCTTTGTGATGTATCAAGAGCCACGGTATCCAGGGTAATGTCAGCATACCACCAAGAAGGACGAACCACATCCAACAGGATTAACAGTGGACGCAAGAGGAAGCTGTCTGAAAGGGATGTTCTAGAGCTAACCCGGATTGTATCCAAAAAAACATAAAACCACGGCTGCCCAAATCACGGCAGAATTAAATGTGCACCTCAACTCTCCTGTTTCCACCAGAACTGTCCGTCGGGAGCTCCACAGGGTCAATATAGACGGCCGGGCTGCTATAGCCAAACCTTTGGTCACTCATGCCAATGCCAAACGTCGCATTCAATGGTGCAAGGAGCGCAAATCTTGGGCTGTGGACAATGTGAAACATGTATTGTTCTCTGATGAGTCCACCTTTACTGTTTTCCCCACATCCGGAGAGTTACGGTGTGGAGAAGCCCCAAAGAAGCGTACCACCCAGACTGTTGCATGCCCAGAGTGAAGCATGGGGGTGGATCGTGATGGTTTGGGCTGCCATATCATGGCATTCCCCTTGGCCCAATACTTGTGCTAGATGGGCGCGTCACTGCCAAGGACTACCGAACCATTCTTGAGGACCATGTGCATCCAATGGTTCAAACATTGTATCCTGAAGGCGGTGCCGTGTATCAGGATGACAATGCACCAATACACACAGCAAGACTGGTGAAAGATTGGTTTGATGAACATGAAAGTGAAGTTGAACATCTCCCATGGCCTGCATAGTCACCAGATCTAAATATTATTGAGCCACTTTGGGGTGTTTTGGAGGAGCGAGTCAGGAAACATTTTCCTCCACCAGTATCACGTAGTGACCTGAACACTATCCTGCAAGAAGAATGGCTTAAAATCCCTCTGACCACTGTGCAGGACTTGTATATGTCATTCCCAAGACGAATTGACGCTGTATTGGCCGCAAAAGGAGGCCCTACACCATACTAATAAATTCTGGTCTAAAACCAGGCGTTTCAGTTTCATTGTCCAACCCCTGTATGTATTTTACTAAATGTTTTAGCAAATATTTCACTTTTTCTTCTTCTTCCCTTATAGTTGTATTATCTTTTTTTAATGTAGGAAATCCATATTCTTTTCTAATACCATTCATTCTTTTAATTTTTTAATTGTTTTCCAATTTTTGTTTCTCTCCCTACGGTATTACAAAGGTTTCTCCAATAATCTCTTTTTGCATTCTGAATGATCTTTCTTACCCTTTGCTTGCTTTCTTTTGTACTCAATTAGATTATGATAAATTGGGTTACTTTTTAACATTTTAAATGCTTTATTTGTTAGTTTTATTACTTCATTACATTCTTTTGTCCACCATGGCACAATTTTTTTTATCGTTCTGTCTTCCTCCTTTTTTAATCGACTCTTCTGCAGCCTGTAAGATTGTTTTACAGACATTTATATTTAAACTATTTATATCAATCGACATCTATTTCATCCATTTTCTTTTGACTTAAATATTTACATTTTTCCCAATCAGCCTTATTAAAGTTCCATCTTTTATATAATACTGTATTCGTGTCATTTCTTAATATTCCTGTTATGATTTTAATGGGGTAATGATCACTGTCTACTGTTGTATCTTTGTCAATGTCCCACTCACAGTTATTAGCTAAAGAATTTGATACAATTGTTAAATCAATCACAGACTCTGTACCCGTTTTTACATTAATTCTTGTTCCTCTTCCATCATTTATACATGCCAAATTTTTAATTTCCATTATTTCTTCAGTAATTTGTCCATTTTTATCATTACATTTTCCCCATAATGTGCTGTTAGCATTAAAATCTCCACACCAGATCACTTTTCCTTCTGAATACACCATTAATTCATCCATCAACTTGAATGATAATGTTTTACATGGATTTTAATAATGTATCTTCCATTTTTCTTTTTTACCATAAATTTCAACTATGTATTCTGTTTACCTTTTCCTAATATCTGATATTGTATTCCTTCTTTTATAAATATTCCACATCCTCCTCCACTTCCCTCTTGTCTGTTCCTTCTGATACTATTTATACCCTTTAATCACAAAATCTAGGTTTGGCTTTAACCATGTCTCCTGTATAAATATAATTTCTTGTTTTTCATCAGTTCCATCTATATACCCTTTAAATTCCTGTCCATTAGCAATTAGGCTTCTTGCCATGTTTCTATCAGCTGGGGTTCCTCCTTGCCTCCCATCTGTTTCCAACTTTTTATTAATGTATTCTCAAGATCCTTCTTTAAACCCCAAGAACTTTTCTGCTCCTCTGACTATTATTTTCATCTTTTCTGTTTTGTGTTTAGCTTGTTCAGCGCAGTTAATGACATAAGCTACAAATAATATAAATTTTTCCACAGACATCGTGACATTTTCCTCCGATTCTACTTTTCTCTGTTGATAAGCTGGAATCCTAATTTGACCTGCATCCCTTGTTCTTTCATTCTGTACATTTTTGACTGTTTCAGCATAGCTTATTTTTTTTGTCATTTTAATTTGTTGAATTTCTTTTGCTTTCTTCCTTACCCGAATGTGACTATGTTGCCCTCCACAATTGCAACATTTTTCCCGCACTTCTTTCCCTACAATCTTCAATTTGATGGTCTTCTCCACACTTTGGACAACTTTGTTTACCTTTGCATACAGCTGCTATGTGTCCATATCTCTGACATTTAAAACATCTTAGTGGTGGGGGAATGAAAGGCCTCACAGGAAAACTCAGATATCCTATTTTGACATTTTGTGGCAACACTGTTTCTTCAAAGTCAATAAAAATTGACAGGCTTCCTACTCTTTCTCCATTTACACTTTTTGTCAATCTCTTGAGATTTTTTACCTTTGCACCAACAATGCTTTTTTGAAATTTGTCTATATCTTCCTCCAAAGGAATGCCATAATTTACCCCTGAATGATGTTATCTTCTCCTATAATCTTCCTCTCTGTCACCGTTTTCTTGCAAATGTTTTCAAAGCCTCTCTTCTTTGTTCTTCGATTTTACACAACATCAGTATATTTCCATCTCTCAATACCTTCACCATTTCAACATCTATCTTTTTTTTAATTTCTCCAGATAGTGAAATAGGACTCAGGTTCTCTTTTTCTTCTTCATTTTTTAGCTTTAATATTATTTTACATTCTTCCCTTCCAATTTTCCTCCCAACTACTCTCTCTTCTTCAGAACTATTTTCTTCCAGCTGTCTTTTACTCCTTTGGCTGTCTAACATCTTTCCTTCTTCTGCTTTACCTCTTCCCCGTCCTCTCCCTCTACCTACTGGCGTCCATTCGTTAAAGTCCATATTGTCCTCCTGTGTGTCCATTCAGAACCCTTCACATACCAGTTTATGCCTCCTACCGCCACTTCCAAAAATAAATAATCTCTCAGCATCTATCTGCCCGATACTGTTCTCAAAATTCAGTCTATATTCAAGAAAAGTTTTTCAAATCTGTCAAAATTATGTCTTGTTTTTTGCTTCCGCATCGACAGCATCCGAGCGACCCCCGGATCCAAGCGTCTTAGCAGAAACTTACCAGATCAATGTCGCATCAGCATGAAATCTGATACTCTCAGCAATCAACCTGTACTTAAATCCAAACGCTGATTTACCTGTCCTCACAACGAGCCAGCTGCGCTCTATCGCAGCGTCTTCCATATATGGTCTTAATCAAATGGGACATACAATTATAGAGGAGAGTTGCATTCTTTGACTCAATCATTTTCACAGAGTTGAATAGAAAATATTTCTTTTGCATAACAAAGAAGGTTAGGGGTAATTTAAAAAAAAATTACATTTGTGCAAGTAATATTTGGCCATAATGATCAGGTTATTAATTATAAATTCTTATTTTGTGTTTTTGTGTGTGTATTATTGCAATTTCTGGCTGTAAAAGTGTAGTCCTGGATAAACAGTGGGTAAAGCCAGGGTATTGATGATGTATAAAACAATGAACCTTGTATTGTGTTAATCATAGCATGAGGAACAGCTCTAATTACAGCTTGAAATTCTTTGATAGTGCAAGTAAAATAATAATTACGCTGGAATTGTTCAAAGTCTAGAATTTTCCCTCTGTCATCCATGAGATGTTGAACCGACCATATGCCACTTGCCATCCATTCTTTAAAATAAAAAGATTTCTTCTTTATTAAGATGCATGTAATATTCCAAATAGGAGTGTTATGGGGGGGAAAGATGTGCTTCAAAAAATTAATTTCCAGTAATGAAGGACTTGTTGTTGAAATCTGGAGTTTAACTGGAAGTTTATTAATTTCAAAGTCACATTTTAAAAAGAATTCGACCCCACCAAAGTCTAAGAAGATTTTTGAAGGGAGACTAAACCAAAAGCTTTCATAATCTTTAAGAAAGTTTTGTAACCACCTCAGTTTTTAAGCAACCGTTAACCGAGTCAAAATCAATTGCATTGAGGCCCCCTTCTACTAGTGACTTTATAATGGTATCCTTTCTAATGAAGTGGTTTGTTCCAAATGAAATTAAAAATATTTTGATAAACTTTTTTAATTATATTATCAGCAATTTCTAAGGAATAAGTTGGATAAATGAGTCTTGATAGACTTTCCATTTTTGAGAGTAATATTCTTCCAAATACTGAAAGGTCCCTTTGTAGCCATGTGTTTAAAATAGTTTTATTTTTTAATAAAATATTATCTAAGTTGCTGTTGATCTAAATGCTACATGTTTGGAAACCTAGATATTTGACCTCATTTTTTAAAGGTATTCCATGAATAGATGTTAAAGGGTGATCTTGCAGACCCATAAGTTCACATTTATCCACATTTAAATGAAGCCCTGAAGCCTTTGAGAACAGGGAGATAACATTTAAAGCTTTAGGTATGATTTTGAAGGAACAGGGTGGTGTCGTCAGCTAGTTGACTTATAACTGGTTGGCTTCTCAGAATATTTAGTTGTTGTATATCATCACAATGTTTAATTTTAATTGCTGACATCTCTGCAGCCATAATGAAGAGAAGAGGGGAAGCTGGACACCCTTGCTGAATACCTCTCTTGATATCAAATCTACTACAGGTTCCCCAGGACAGCAGAACAGAGCTTTTAATATCCCTATAGAACATGGTGATCATTTCACAGAAACGGTTTCCAAATCCCAAGTGTTCTAAAGTTCTAGAGATAAAGACAATTTTATCAAAGGCCTTACAGAAATCTTAAAACCGTTATCCTGAATTTTTTCACTATAATCCAAAAAATCTAATACTAATCTAATGTTGTTGTGGATAGAGTGACCTTTTAAGAAACCAGACTGAGTTTCACTAATAATTTGTGCAATACCTTTCTTTAGTCTATTTGCAATTATCTGAGCAAAATGTTTATAGTCCACATTAAGTAATGTTATGGATCTAAGATTTTCTAAATATTTTTTGTTCGTACCAGGTTTGGGAATGTGTTATTAATCCTTGTTTCATAGTCAGCATTAAGTTTTTACTTAAACATGTTTGAATTGCACAGAAAAATTGTTCCTTAATGTCTTCCCAGAACAATTTGTAAAAGTTTGACGTTAAGCCATCCTGACCTGGAGCTTTTCCTGGAGATAAGTGTTAAACTGCATTGTCCATTTCATACATTTCTATTTCGGAATCACAATCTTCTTGAAAGTCTGAAGTTATTATTGGAATGTGGGATTCAATACTTTTGAAGAATGTATCACATTCGTTTTTAGAGTAGGAATATGAGTACAAGTCTCTGTAAAATGAGTGAACTGTTTTAGTAATTAAGTCAGGGTTTGTACATTCATCGTTATTAATCACAAGTGTATTTATCGCATTCCTCTCTTGCCTTCTTTTTCTAGTCCATAAAAATAGGTTGTATTCTTTTTACCATCCTCTTGACCTTATGAAGGCTTCACGGGCTCTAGGCAAATACGTCTCATCTAATTTAGACTGGAGATTTATTAATGATGTTTGATCCAATTCGGTTAATGAGGTTTTTTATGCAATTTTTTGTGCAAAAATCCTTCCTTTTTTCCTCATTATTTGCAGTAATTTCCAATTGAAATGTCAAACCTGATTTCCAAAATTAAATCTTAGATTAAATTACAATAGTCGTCATCTTTTAAAAGATCAGCATTACATTTCCAATAAGTGTTCCTCTTGTTTTTATTTGTCTTTGATTTTAGTTTAAGATTAATAGAGTAATGATCAGCTGAAGTAGCACTGGATATCGATACCTCTGAAATATAATCTTCAGTCTCAGGTGTTGATAGCAATAAATCAATTCTAGATATGTATATCACGACTAAGACTGAGGACCCAAAACTTCAGCCAGACACAAGTAAAAGTTAAGGATTTTATTAAGATCCAGGAGCAATCGCACCGGTAACCACCAATATGCCGCCAGGAATAACTAGGGATAGAGAAGAGGATTAGAGGCTGGAGGCAAATCAGATAACACTGATAAATCAGCAAAGCCACTAACCTTCTCTGATCTTGTGTGAGAGTGTGGACAAGGAAATGGCTACTCCGAGGGAGAACGGCTAATCCAGAGAGCCGTACAGAATGTCCGTGCGAGGCAGGCAGCTGCTTGATGTCGGATTGCCGACAGATCCAGAGCTTGGACTTCCAGGCAGAGAGACGAGACAGGCAGGTTCAGACAGACAGATATGAGGGCTAGGCAGAGGCATAAATCCGAGGGCAGAAACAGAGTCGAGAATCCAGGGCTAGAGGCATCCGTAATGGGGCAGGCAAAAGGGAAAAATCCGAGAAACAAGACTTGGTCAGGAAACGAGGTCAGGCAGGTAATAACGCTGGATATCTACTCGCTGTGAGGCTTTCAAAAATCTGGCACCGTCTGCCTGTCAGAGGCTGTATTTAACTGCAGTTCAACAGGTGTGAGGCGTGAAGGTGATTACGCTCCAGCAGAACAGCAGGCCAGTGAAGCAGGTGCGTTGATTGCATGCAGGGGAACAGGGCAGAGTGGAACCAAGCAGGCAGACGGGCCAGAATCATAACAGTACCCCCCCCCCCCCTTTAAAGTCCGGCTCCAGACGGACCCCGAGGCTGATCAGGATGGAGGTGGTGAAAATCCCGGATGAGGGTCTTGTCCAGGGTGAACCGTCCGGGAATCCAGGACCGCTATTCGGGACCGTAGCCCACCCAATCCACCAGGTAGTGAAAACCACGACCCCGTCGCCTAGACCGGAGAATGCGGCGGACAGTGTAGACAGGTCCCCCAGCCAGGAACCGGGCGGGAGGAGGGGGCCCGGAGGCAGGCCCGAGACGGGACTTCACATAGGGTTTGATGCGAGACACATGAAAAGTAGGGTGAACCCTCATGGACCGAGGTAACTGGAGGCGAACAGCTACTGGGTTTAATAACCTTGGATATGGGAAAAGGACCAACAAAGCGAGGTGCCAACTTGCGGGATTCCACCCGTAGGGGAAGGTCCTTGGAAGACAACCAGACCTTCTGGCCCACTTGGTAGTCTGGTGCGGGTGTTCGCCGGCGATTGGCCGTCCGGGACTGCACCTCCGACATCCTGATCAAGGATTCTCTAGCCCTCCTCCAGACCCGCTGGGACCTTAAGGCTGCAGCATGAGCCGAGGGTACTTCAGCCTCCTTCTCCTGGACGGTGAACAATGGTGGCTGAAACCCAAACACAACATGGAAAGAGGAAAGACCAGTAGCACTAGACGGAAGGGTATTTAAAGCATGTTCCACCCAAGGTAAATTGTGAGACCAAGTAGTGGGGTCAGACTCACAGAGAATGCGGAGCTTGGTCTCCACTTCTTGGTTAGTCCTTTCGGTCTGGCCATCGGACTGCGGATGAAATCCAGACGACAGACTAATGGAAATCCCCAGCATGGAGCAGAACTCCTTCCAGAAGCGAGAGACAAACTGTGGTCCTCTGTCAGACACTGTGTCAGTGGGCAACCCATGGAGACGGAACACCTCTCGTGCCAAGACCTCCCCCATCTCTTTAGCCGAAGGCATCTTCTCCAGGGGAACCAGATGGGCCATCTTGGAGAACCTGTCGACAATGGTTAGCAGGACCGTGAAACCATTAGAGGTAGGCAAACCTGTCACAAAATCCATGGCGATGTGGGACCAAGGACGTGATGAAATCGGCAAAGGCAGCAACAACCCAGCGGGCGGGCGGCGTGAAGACTTAGCCTGACAGCATTGGGAACAGGCGGTGACATAATCCGTAACGTCCTTGGTCAATGAGGACCACCAGAAGTGGGTCCGAACCAGCCTCAGTGTCCTGCTGACTCCGGGGTGACAAACCAGGCGAGAGTTGTGGCAGAACTCCAGTACCTTGGGCACGAGACGTTCCGGGACAAATCACCGGTCGGGAGGACATGAAGCCGGAGTAGGAAGATCCTTGGCAGCATTCCTGACTTCTCCTTCAAGCTCCAACATAGTCAAGGACAGCCTGACGGACTCCGGAAGTATGAACTCATCCTTGCCACTAGTCACACACTCGGGAGACTCCTGCATCCTGGACAGGGCATCTGGTTTGCCGTTCTTGATTCCGGGTCTGAAAGACATCGTGAAGTTAAATCGTCCAAAAAATAGAGCCCACCTGGCCTGTCGGGGGTTAAGGCGTTCAGCCGTCCTCAGATACACCAGGTTTTTATGGTCCGTCCAGACGAGAAACGGTTCCTTGGCCCCCTCCAGCCAATGCCTCCATTCCTCTAGGGCCACCTTGACGGCCAGGAGTTCTCGGTTCCCCACATCATAGTTGCGCTCCGCCTGAGATAAGGTCCTGGAAAAAAAGGCACATGGATGAACACGGCCCTCGGGGCTCCTCTGACTCAGGACCGCGCCGATCCCCATGCTAGAGGCATCAACCTCCACAATAAATTGTCTCTCGGGGTCGGGGGACCGTAGAACAGGAGCCGAAGTGAATAGAGTCTTGAGCCTAACAAAGGCTTTCTCGACTACCTCATCCCAAACAAACCTTACTCTGGGGGACGTGAGGGCGTTAAGCGGTGCTGCAACCTGGCTGTAGTTCCAGATGAAGCGTCGGTAGAAATTTGCAAACCAAAGAAAACCTCTATAACTGCTTACGGTCTGCAGGAGAAGGCCACTCCACCACAGCTTTAACCTTAGAAGGATCCACGATTACTTGGTTAGGGGAGATGATGAACCCAAGAAACGAAGTGGTGGTGGTGTGGAATTCACACTTCTCCGCTTTTACAAAGAAGTGGTTTTGGAGAAGGCAGAGGAGGACAGCTCGAACATGACTCCTATGGGTCTCAAGGTCTTGAGAATAGATCAGGATATCGTCGAGGTAAATGAAAACAAACTGACCCACCATGTCCCTCAGCACATCATTTACCAAAGACTGGAAAACTGCAGGTGCATTGGTTAATCCAAAAGGCATGACTAGGTATTCATAATGACCAGTGGGAGTGTTAAAGGCGGTTTTCCACTCATCCCCCTCCCTAATCCGGACCAGATGGTAAGCATTTCGTAAGTCTAGCTTGGTGAAAATCTTGGCTCCCTGTATGTGGTCAAAGGCAGTATTCATAAGAGGAAGAGGGTAACGATTCTTGACTGTGATGTCATTAAGACCCCTGTAGTCAATACACGGTCTTAGGGACCTATCTTTCTTCCCCACAAAAAAAAAAACGGCCCCAGCAGGAGAGGACGAGTGTCTGATAATCCCGCTTTTAAGGGGAATCCTCCACATATCTTCTCATTGCTTTGCTGTTCGGGCCCAGGACAGTGAATGAGACGTCCCCTAGGGGAGATGTACCAGGAAGGAGGTCGATAGCGCAGTTCATAGGCCTGTGAGGTGGGAGAGTGGTAGCCCGAGATTTGTTAAAAACCTCTCAGAGAGTGATATTCGGGAGGAACCTTGGAAAAAGTCTGGGCAAGTCTCCTCAATGGCATTTTTTCCCGGAGGCAACCTGAGTACTGGCTGAGGATAAACAAGTAGCGGAACAAGTCCTAGCCCAGCCCAAAATTTCGTTGGCCTGCCAATCTATATGGGGGTTGTGTTTTCGTGAGCCATGAGGCTCCCCAAAAAAATGGGCGAAATTGGGAGAGTTAATAACATGAACGAAAATCTCCTCCTGATGAATGGGCCCCCTAGAGTCAGACTGACCTTCTCCGTCCGCAAAAAGACTTGTTCATGCTGTGTCCATCCAGGGGGCCAGAACCTTATGGGTGTCGGACATCGGGAAGAGTCTTATGCCGTGGCCCTTTGGCGAATGTTTCGTCCATAAAACTCTGTGTCGGCCCCAGAATCAATAAAACACAGAACCTGATGAGTAGCAGAGGAGACAGCAATATTAGCAGGAAAGTACATGAGGAGACAGACAGGTTTCGGCTCAATAGAGTTTTCCTCACCTCTATGGCCCTGTACTTTTACTTGGACACTTAGAGGCAATGTGGCCCTGACCCCCACAGTAGAAACACAAATTAAATTGTCTTCGACGGGAACGCTCCTCCAGAGTAATCTTAGTCCTCCCCAGTTGCATGGGTTCAGAATCAGACGTTTTGTGATTTCGGGGAGGAATGACTCATGGCCTCGGGACGGTGAACAGAGTCGCGGGTTAGGGAGGTCCGAACCTCTCTGTGGCGTCTCTCCCTTCTTCTCTCACAGAGCCGGAGATCAATACGAGGTCAGGTCAGGTCCTCTAGATCTGAAAGAGATGTAGGATAATCCCTGGTTGCCAACTTGTCCTTAATGTTTTCGTTTAACCCCTGCATGAAGGCATCCATCAGAGCCTGCTCATTCCAGCAACTGTCGGCTGCCAAAAGATGAAAGTCGATGATGAATGAAGTAACAGTCCTCTCTCCCTGCCTTAAAGACAGCAAACCCCTGGCAGCCTCACGGCTGGGGAGAACAGGATCAAACACCCTGATAAGTTCCTTGGCGAAAGGCAGCGTAAAGAAACAAAAGGCCACTGAGTTATTTTGCCATTCAGCAGTGCCCCAACTGTTTGGGTTTGCCGGGACAAAAAAGAGATCACATAGGCCACCCTGGAAACGCTCTGTAGGAAAAGGGGGAGGGTTGCAGTTCAAAAATGTATCTCACATTGTGTCAGGAAGGCACGACACTGATCAGAGGGCCCTTTAAATAGTTCGGGAGGAGTTAATCTAGGCTCCTTAACTATAGCAGGCAGTGCAGGCAGGCTAGTGGAAAACTGGAGGTGAGGAAACTTGGCTAACACCTGGAGACATGGTACGTAAGCATGGAGATAATCTCACTCATGCCGGAATCAAGACGGGAAATGGAATTCTCAACACTAAGCGCGCCATTGTTGTGCTGGCAATGGGTCCATTTTATGGCCAGATTTTCTATCACGACTAAGACTGAGGACCCAAAACTTCAGCCAGACACAAGTAAAAGTTTAAAGGGTTTTATTTAGATCCAGGATCAATCGCACCGGTAAAAACCCCCAAATATGCCGCCAGGAATAACTAGGGATAGAGAAGAGGATTAGAGGCTGGAGGCAAATCAGATAACGCTGATAAACCAGCAAAGCCACTAACCTTCTCTGATCTTGTGTGAGAGTGTGGACAAGGAAATGGCTGCTCCGAGGGGAGAACGGCTGATCCAGAGAGCCGTACAGATTGTCCGTGCGAGGCAGGCAGCTGCTTGATGTCGGATTGCCGACTGATCCAAAGAGCCGAACTGAATATCCGTGTGAGGCGGGCAGCTTGTTTGATGTCGGATTGCCGACAGATCCAGAGCTTGGACTTCCAGGCAGAGAAACGAGACAGGCAGGTTCAGACAGACAGATATGAGGGTTAGGCAGAGGCATAAATCCGAGGGCAGAAACAGAGTCGAGAATCCAGGGCTAGAGGCGTCCGTAATGGGGCAGGCAAAAGGGAAAAATCCAAGAAACAAGACTTGGTCAGGAAACGAGGTCAGGCAGGTAATAACGCTGGATATCTACTCGCTGTGAGGCTTTCAAAAATCTGGCACCGTCTGCCTGTCAGAGGCTGTATTTAACTGCAGTTCAACAGGTGTGAGGCATGAAGGTGATTACGCTGCAGCAGCGCAGCCGGCCAGTGAAGCAGGTGCGTTGATTGCATGCAGAGGAACAGGGCAGAGTGGAACCAAGCAGGCAGACGGGCCAGAATCATAACAATGTAAGCACCACTAGGTTTTATCTTTATCTTTATTTTTGATTCTCCAAATATCTGTCAATGAGTGGTTGTCACAAAAATCAAGCAGGATTCGATTATGAGGGTTATTAGTAGGCTTAGATGGACACCTGTCTAGCCAATCATCAGGTGCCATATTTAAGTTCCCTCCAATCAAAATCAAATTAGTATTGTAAATGTTTTTGAACTCCGTAATAACGTCAGAAATGTCAGACAATAAAAGCTTATTTTGACTGGCATTTGTCATAGTTTTAAGTGTTGGTTTGACCCACATGCAGAAAGCACTCAGGAGAGGAAGTTAGGTTCAAACACTTTATTTGAAGGGTGAGAATAAGCCGGAACTGCCAGGAACTAGAGGACTGGAACATAGACAGGTATCAGCGGGGCCTCTGTAGAGAGATGCAGGATTAGAGAGGTGTGGATAAAATGAACTAAAGAGAGAGCTGTGAGTCAGCTTACTGGAGTGGTTTGGATGATCCGCCAGGGGAGGCTGAGTGAGGGTCCTGAAGTCCCCCAGGTTGGAGTGAATCCGATCCAAGAGGTCTTGAGAGTAATCCCTTGAGATGGGTGCACAGTGGAGGGTGAGCAGGTTCTGACCACAGGAGAAGCGAATGAGCGAGGAACCAGGAAGCTGCCAGCCAGGAATTGCTCAAGGAAAGAGGATTTGCAGGTGAGCACAGAGACCAAGTAGACGAGCTGGAATGGAATCCAACCTTGAACGCCAACCTAGGAAGGAGGACAGCATGATGTCAGTAATTCTGTGGAAGAGCATGTACACAAGAACTACGGCGGGCTCGAGATTTTACCACTATTGGTTACAACTCAGGTGAAGAAGTGCTGGCAGCAGGCTCCTGATATACTCCTTTTTTCCTGATGAGGCGTGATTAGAGACACCAGTGGTTACCTCGCCACCATGCTGCTGGCGGGGGAGAAACAGCAGAAATGCAACCTGGGGAAACAACAGAGTCTTCCAGATCCTAACAGCATTGTTGTAACCATTAATATTAACCAGAATAAAATAACATCCTTCACAGTTCAGAATCGCAGCCAACCTTGTCTTTAAGACCCCTTGAGTTAAGAGACATGAAAGATAAATTGGCTTTCAGAGAAAACATTAGCTGGAAAATCTCATAGCAACAAGAAACAGTTCTGTGTCAATTAAAAAAAAAACACAAACAAGAGAAAGGTTTTTCTTTGGCTGTAAACAAATAAAGGATTCCTCTTTTGAATATGACCCCACATAGTTCTAAAGTTTGTTTTCTACTCACTCCAAAGCTCTTTGAACAGAGAATCAGATCTGGATGAGTCAACCATTTATGTAACCAGGTGGCCCATGGAAAAAAAAAGCCTTTTCTCCTGCTTTTCTTGCTTGGCTGATGTGTGGCCAAAGGGCTGCCCTGGCAAGCAGATCCTCCTTCATTAGATCCTCTGCAAATTTGACTTCAGCCTCTTGACAGATTTTCAACTCTTTCGTCATCTTCCAAAATGGGTCCCTGTGGTGCTGTCTTAAGAACTGAGTGATTATGTTTGTTCTCCATCCTCTTCCCCCTTCCGTGCACCATGTCCACGATGTCATCCATCCTCTGCTCCCAGTGAGGTGCCACTTTACTCAGCAGGTGAATGACCTCCGCTCTGGTATCTTCACTTAATTTTTCCTTTAAACCTTTTAGTCGGAGATTCCATCTTCTTTTATATCGATCTTGTTCTTTGGATTTCTTGGGATTCTAAGGCTTATCAACATTTATTTGAGGAATTATTTAAGAGAAGAATACAAGTAGGACTGCTTATTCTGCCATCTTGCCAGAAAACCCAAACCAGGAATCCTAACTGCTAAACCATATGGGACTGGTTAAGACGCGTTCCCATACCGGGAGTCGAACTCAGACGCGTTTGTTGGCTCCCTTTGGAGGAGCCTTCGAATTTGAAAAGCCTTCGTCGCATTGCTGTGACGTAATCGGCCGGCAAATGCCGCCTTAGAAGGACACAGCCCTTCTCAACGTCTCTCCTTTGCTACTGAAACAACTTCAGTTTCTACTGGAACGCCTTCCGTTTCTACTGAAATAACTTACTTTTCTACTGAAACGCCTTCCGTTTCTACTGAAATAACTTACTTTTCTACTGAAATAATTTGAAAACATTTTAGTACTGTGTATGAGAGTATTTTAGTAGTGTGTATGAGAGCATTTCAGTAGTGTATGTGAGAGTAAAGTCAGAATAATGTACCTAACGGCCCCTCATAACAAGAGGCTTCAGCAGTTTTTCAGAGCTCTGAATGTTTTCTTTTTAATTTTCAAGAAGATTTTTAAATAAGTCTCACCAGTTGGAGTTTCTGGGACCAGGGTCACAGCATCACTCAACGTAGTTGCTACAGCTATCGGCCTCCTTTGTTAGCTTAACTGCTAACAGCTTAAGAACATGTGCTCGCTACAGAATATTTAACAGAAAGGTTTTTAGTTTTCAAGTTGGTGAATAAATCCTTAAAAACATTATTTACTAAATCTGATAACTAAGTAAACACCAAAACCCCTTTTTCCCCAGAAAGATTTGGCTTTTTTTCCCAAATATTCCCCTTTAATAATTTCTTCAAATATTATTTTAATAAATAAAGGGGAAAAACTAATTAAAACCCTGAGAAATTATTCCCCCAGAAGGTTGGTTTTTTTCAGCAGATCATTCTTGAAAACATTATTTTGATAAAATATTTTATCTGAATTTGCATTGTGAATGGGGGTCTAAACGTATGCTAATATTGTCAATTTTGGGTTCCAAGACTAAACTTAACTTCACTTCCAGACTCTTCAAGATAATCCTTGGTTCTCAAACATAACATTGCTGGTAATTTGCATCACTCTTTTGGTCGTGATTTTCAGTCATCTTTAATCAACTTTTTTATTGTACAAAGCCCATTAGTCTTCCCTATTCTTTAATTCTGCTTGGTAGTTTGGTTGGATTGTTTTAGCATAGTAAAGAGTTTGTTGATTGAAATATGTTTGACTTTGAGTTGACTTATTTTTGTTAATAAATTCTTGTATTTTATGAAATTGTGTGAACTAATTCCATGTGTGTGCAGAGTTAGCTTAAAACCAGCTGTCACTGGTCACAATAGGACTCAAAATATCAAAGTTCTAACATCAAATGTCACTTATTATATTTAAGAGAACATTATAACTCGTGACATTCCAGGAGTTCACCATTTTAGACTTTCGTCAAATTAATAACTCTAATATCTCTGTGCTAGTAACAATCAACTCTGCTACATAGGCAAAATTTTAGATGTTCTGATTCAGTCTGGTTTCTTCTGTGTAAGCAATAACTTGAGACTCGGTTTAACTTCAGTTAACCTCACTGTCCAGACAGTTGCTGCACATCTGTATCCAGAGGCTGTGTTTCTGTGTACCACCACAATCTGAAACTGAATTAACGTGGCAGTTAATTTTAGTGTCTGACCTAATTTTGATGCATGTATCCATTCAGTAACTTTATAGTTTGTTTTATGTTTTGAAAGAACAGGAACAAGGATTATCTTGAAGAATCTGGAAGTGAAGTTAAGTTAGTCTTGGAACCAACTTAGGCAGTAATCAGCATACCTTTAGACAACCATTCACAATGCAAGATCAGATAAAATATTATTTTATCAAAATAATGCTTTCAAGAATAATCTGCTGAATAGAACCAACCTTCCGGATGACTAATTCTCAATGGTGTCTAATTAGTTGCCTTTATTTATTAAAATAATATTTGTAGAAATATTATTAAGGGAATATTTGGAAAAGAGACAAATCTTTCTGGAGAAATGGGGCATAATGGTGTTTACTTAGTTATCAGATTTAGTAGAATAATGTTTAGCGACTACTATTCACTAACTTGAAAACTAACAACCTTTCTTTTAAATATTCTGTATTAAGCACGTGTTCTAAAGCTGTTAGCAGTTAAGCTAACAAAGGAGGCCGATAGCTTAGCACCAGAGCAAAACACATACCTTTAAAATACCAGGGTCAATAAAAGGGTTAAAATGCATTAGCGCGGACGGCGCGTTATGAGCAACCTTCTGTGTTTAAAATCACCCTTTAAATAAAGTTTGTCTTAACTTTAAAAACAAAAACACAGAACACAAAGCTAATCATGTGTGCTGCAGATAGCCTGCTAGCACTAAGATAGCAGTTTCACACAAACAAAACCAAACTTCATAAAATGAAAAACGTTTAGATCGTTTCATCCTAGCTGTTATTCTGCCCAAACCTAACCTCTGACCATGTTGAGGAAAAGATGTCCAGGGCGGCGAAGTTTGAAGAAACTTCCACAGTCAACAAGCGGTTAGCCTTCGGCTAATCTAACGAAGCTGTGGGTGGGCGGCCCGTTCTGTAGGCCGGCCAAAACTGCACGTTATCGTTGATGCGGCTACTCGTCGTCCTTCTCTCAGGCAAGGAAAACCGCTTCACTCGTGTTGTAGAGACAGCGTCTCTGCTGGGTACTTTTCTGGGCCACCGTTGCTTAAGCAGGCCTCGGAGAGAAAGTCAAGCTAGGCGTGTACCTTAATTCCCGTTTTTATGAATGAATACTGGATACACAAACAGTTATCCACTCATAGAGCTCCACATCGAGAGGAGCCAGTTGAGGTGGCTCAGGCATCTATACCGGATCCCTCCTGGACGCCTTCCTCTGGAGATGTTCCAGGCACGTCCCACTGGGAGGAGGTTCAGGGGACGGCCCAGGACAAGCTGGAGGGACTATGTCTCTGGGCTGGGCCAGGGAAAGCCTTGCCCCCCCCCCCCCGAGGAGCTGGAGGAGGTGTCTGGGGAGAGGGGCATCTGGGTGTCTCTACTGAGTCTGCTGCCCCCGCGACCCAGTACCGGATGAAGTGGATGAACTAAATCCCTTCAAATATATATTTGAAGGGATTCAGCTCATCACATTTAACAGATTAATTATACAATATGGGATAGACAAGTATACATTTTAGGAATAACAACTAATTAAATCAATAATAAAAAATACATTTAGACTTGAAACCATTGGCTTACAAATGCCATCAAGTGTGCTAGTGTTCCTTCATCTCAAACCTTCTTGTTATTAACTAGTGTAGAAACCTTTAGTTGGATTATATACGTCTTGAGACAGCCTCTGCCTCCACATCAGATCAATCTCCATCACCTAGTGGGGGTGGGGCACCTTTGGCTTCATCCTGTGGGGCGTTGTTGTGGATACAGTGGGCATTTGGGGTGTCCCTGGGCTGGAGTCTCTGGGGGGGTCTGGCGCTGGGGACTGTGGCCCCCACCGAGGTGGGGCTTTGGTGGCTCTCAGGGGCGACATCTGGTGTCCCTCCCGACATATGGAAGGATGTGTGGTGTTGCTGTGGCGTTGGCTCAGGGGGAACTGCAGCTTGGCTTGGCTCTATCGTTTTTTGCTTGGCTGGTCTGGATGGTGGTTCTGCATCTTGGAGGTGAGGGGGGTAATGTAGCCTCTGTGCTGTGCCTGCTGTGGTCTTTCTGTGGTGCCCTTCAGCTTGCTGGGCCAACATCTTTCCCTTGGGCACATTGGTGGGCGTGGTAATGCATCGCGGGGTCTGCTTGACTGCCTGGCTATCCCTGGTGGTTTCCGTTAAGTTGTCTATGGGGCGGGTTGCTTGTGCCTATGCTGGCTAGGAGCTTGCATTTGGGTGGGCCTGCCAGGCCTCGGTGCTGGTTTGGGATGTGTTTTGTTGCCCCGCTGGCCTGGTTGTGGCTGTGGTTGGGGACTGGGCGCTCTGCTGGCTCTGCCCCGTGGGTTCGGGGGTTGGCCATGTTGGTCATGTGTCCTCCTATGTGAGGCGTATTCTTGTTGCACTGGGCCAGCTGGTCTGCTCTTCTTTTTTGGAGTGGAGCCGCACTCTTGGTCGTCGCTATACGTGTTTTCGGCTGGCTCCTCTTCTTTGGGGGTTGGTGGCTTTTTCGGGTGTGGGACTGGGTGTTGGGGCTGGGGATTGGGGTTTGAGGGTTTGGACGGTTCCAGGGAGGGCAGGGGGTGTTGGTCGGTTCTTAGGACCCGGTGCCTGTCCCTAGCCTTGGGCCTGGTTGATGTGCCTATGTATCCCTCCTTTGTTGGAACTCGGCAAACGGGTTGCCTATTGGGGTCAGCCGGCAAAGTGGCTCCCTAGGAGAGCATTTTGCATCCCAGGCTTTCCCTACTCCATCACACTACCACTCATGAAGGGCCTTAGGGTGCGGGTGTGTCATTGGAGTGGTGAAAGGACTTTCCATCTCGGTGGTCCCATGGCAGCCTGGGCCATAATTCTATTGTACAACTTACACACTCTCCCTTATGACATTTTCATGACACTGACATGTAGGGCCTTAGGGGTGGCCCTCTCAATGGCATCAAGAGGGAGTGTATTTTATTAACCTTATCTCTGATGCCTTCACCCACCTCTAAGGGTTAAGTTGCATGTAGACATTGAGGGTTCTGGATGGGGGGGGGGCAGGGGGCGTGGCAGATCCTCTTCCCCACCTGTTTTTCTCTTTAAAAGCACACTATAACAGCATGCATCAACACAACATTTGGTCTTGGGGGTTGATTGGCGCTGGGACTGGCATTTCGGCTCTCTTTGGATCGTTTGGATTTGTTTGGATCTCGGTCCCTGGCTTTGGTGCCTGGTCCGTCGGCTGGCGGGGGGGCGCCAGGCTCCGGCAGTGGGGTCTTGGCCAGGCAGTGTGCGGCACTGATTGGGATGTGGCTTCGGTTTGCCGGAAGAGCTGGCCAGCCGGCCTGCTTGGTGCAGCGGGGTATGCCATGCGGGGGTGTGGGTGGCTGGTATGCTGGGGGCACTTCCAGGGTTTGGGTGTGGGATTGGCGGGGTGCCCGGTCCTTGGCGTGCTGTACTGGCCTTCCTCCGATGCTTCCTTCTGTGACTCTAGCCCAGGGCCAGGCACCAGGCTGCGGTTGGCTGTCGGGTGAGTGGGCCGGTGGAGCATGTCTTGTTTCCACATTGGGGCAGCTGGCGGGTTATGCTTCGCCTGAAGTGGTTGGCCTGCTCGGCCCGGTTAGCCGACTGGCGCATGTTTCTCTCTCATGGACTGGTGGGCTGGGGCTGCTGGCATTGGCTGGATGGTTGGGCGGGCTTGGCAGTGTGCAGCTCTGCTGGCTGTCGTGTCCAGGGGGGGATCGGGGCGGTGGGCTGGAGGTTGGTGTGGAGGCTGCAGCATGTGAGGTTGTTGTGTCCCCTTTTTGGATGTGGGTTCACTGGCATTGGAATTGGCTGAGAGGCGATGGTGGAGCTGAGCTGGTTAATGTTTCTCCCTGGGCTATCGTTGCAGTGGCGGTGATGTGATGTGTTTGTGTTGTTGCGAGGGACATGGTGGGGGACGCCGGCCCCAGGTGCTTGCCGCTTGCTGGGGACCTCTTGCTGGGTGAGTTTGTCCCGTCTTAAGTGTGGGGTCGGGGTTCTGTTGTGGGCATGGTGATCAGTTGTGTCTGCCCTGTTGCGCCTGTGGGCGAAGGCTGGCGTGGTGTTTTGCGGGGCCCTTGCCTTGTCGCCATCGCCCGAATGACCCTGGCCTGGACGCTGACCCCCCACCCCGACCCCAGCCCCCAATGACCCCCATCCTCATCCGGAGAGGGGACCATGTACAAAAGAGGAGTCTACCTGGTCCAAAAGAGCCCACCAGCCAGATTCACCACAGGATGAAACAGTCCCAACCCCCAATGAATTCTGATCTCAACCCCATGAGCCCCCCACCCCCCATGAACTTCCCCACTGGGCCACCCCAAAAAAGGACGCAGATATCGAACACATGCCCCCAAACACAAACACCATGAATCCCCTCCCACAGGGGCACACCCCCTCAAGGTGAACTCCCTCCCTGAAAGGCCGTCGAAGTCACACCCACACAGCGCAAGCTCCACACACAGCCCCACTCCAAGCAACCCCGCCGCATCCTGCCCCCCCACACACAGTGCACAACGACACCAAGGCAAGGGTCCGCGCAACGCCACCCAAGCCTCTGCCCATAGGTGCAACAGGGCAGAGACCCCCGAGCACCGCACACACAACGGAACCCCCGACCCCACACCAAGACGGGACAAACATTAACAATGCTGTTATCATATATGTTTCTGCAGTTGTAGAAGCAAGCAGGGTGTTTATCTTGTAATCTCTTCATCCTTCTTTCTCTCCTCCATTCTTTTCTCCTTCCCTCCCTTTTTTCTTTTTGCCCCACCTCTCTCTCATTTGTGCTCCTTATTTTTTCCTTTTCGTTTTCGTCTCCGTAACAATTAAAATAATCCCAAAGCAGTTTCTAGTAAAGTGTCTTTTATAAATATCAAGCAGAGCATTAGCGTTAACCGTAATGCTCCACTTGTCAAAGAAAATCTGTTGGGCTTCTTATTGGCACTCAGACAACAATGCTAAAAAAAAAAAACAGAAAAATCAAAATTTGAATTCAGTATTTTTCTGTTTATTTTACCAGTTTGACTGGTGACTTTTTCACTGACAGTTTAGGTTCCATGGTCTTAATAACATTGCATTTTTCCTTTATTCAGGTTGTCATCACTGAAACTAGGGATCAAAGTAAATCATCTGCATCTGTTACCTGTTCTCCATGGACAGTCCAGAATGACAGCAGTGCAAGTTATTAGTCAACACGAGAGAGAAAATGTGCTGCCTGTTTTCAGTGTTGGTGGTTCGAGAATCTCATTATTAGGATGTTTGTTGCCAAAGAATATCTGCTTGATGTCTTAAAGACATTTACTTTACAAAATGTGATCTTTAACCAAGGGCCAGGATAACACAAACAAAAGGAAATTGGCTCTTTATTTTGACAAAATAATTCAGGAGAATTCATGACATCACACTAGGCTAAATATTCCTTTATCTAGTTACATATTGATAAGCTAACTAAATCAAGTAGACCAGTGACTGGACTTTGGGAAGTAAACATTTTTGTCTTGTTTGGTTCGTGGGTAACAGGTCAGTTTAGCATCTGAACTCTTATTGCAAAGCTCTGTATTATTTGCCCTTCCTAAATAAAGCAAGGCAATCTTCTGTTAGTGTTAATGACTTCCTTTTATTGTTTCATTTACATTCTCTTAACTGCAGGTCAAATTAAACTACCACAAGAACCACAAAGTGAAGAAAGTTATACATGGTCTATTAAAAAAATATATATACACTTCAGCTAAAAATGACCTTTATTCTTGGTCAAATTTAAAGTATCTTTTGATCTGACAAACAAGTTTCTTCTTTGCTCATCACAAAAGACGGTCAAAAATACCAGCAGAGACATGCAAAAAGCTGTTCCGCAAAGAGTTTGATTGCTCTAATGTTAACAAAGAGACATTGATTATAGTGGAAGAATATAAAAAAAGTGTCTTGATTCATTCATGCAGGGTTGCAGGGACCTGGTTCCCATCTCCAGCAGTCATTGGGCTCGGCAGTCCATAACAAGGCTAAATAACTTTTAACATGGCATTTTTGGTCAATTGTAAATAAAAAACAAATAAATTCAAATATCACGTTTGTGTAAATTGTTTATAGGACATGTTTGTCTCTGCTCCTACCAGAAATAAACCTCTTGGTTGTTTTAATCATATTTGATTTAACCTAATAATTGAAACTTTTAAATGTCATAAACAACTTTTGAGAAGGTTTCTTTTTTTATCTGACATGCTACTAAAGTATGAGAAAATAGGCTGGTACTACAAAACTGATATTTAGAAGTAAAGGTTCCCCAAGGCAAGAAGGTGAAGATGGAAAGGAAAATGTGCAGCCTGGTTATTTATTTCAATTCATTATGTTGACAATTCGGTTTTGTTATACATTTGGGTGGCATGGTAGTGATAGCTTTATTATCCTTCATAAAGTTAAGCACAAAATTATTCATACCCATGGCAGCCTTACATTAAACATTTTCATTCAATCAAGAAGTTTGTTTCTGATTGGAAATGAGACAGGCATCTCAAAATATAATCAAAGTAAAAGGAGGATCAATTTAAAATAAAGATTATTTACATTATCTTAAAAAAATGGCATGTTGAACATTTTTTTAAATCCTCCTCAATAATCAATGAAAAAATATTTACTAGCCTTACAAATAACAAGCCCTTCTTATGATATGCTGAGCAGAATTTTGCGATTTCCTCTGGTATTTAGATGATTTATCTTTGTTAAAGAGCTCCGAGTCTTTGAGGTTGGAAGGCCTCTTTGCCATCACCCTGATCTTTAGCTCTCTACACAGATGCTCTAACAGGACTCTCCCTAAAAGGTTAGTTACTTCTAGTCAGAAGTAACATGTTGGTAAAATAAAAAGTCCTTAATCCTAAATCTGCCAGGGGTATGAATATTTTTGCATTTAACTGCAGGTATTAAGAAAACTTTTGATAAATTAATATTTGGTATGCTTGTGGCTTTTTGATAATAGAAATGTTACTTAAAAACAGAGCAACATTCACCCCACCACACATTCATGCACGATACACAAGTTGATAGGCAACACTCTCAATTAATAAAACACATTTCGCATCAATGACTCAGCAGAAATTGAAAACATTTCCATAAAAAAGTAATCTGATCATTTCTGAAACAGCAGTAGGTCAAAACTGGAAAAAACATTGGTACTCAGACAGAAATATGTGATTGCATACTTTAGATATTTTAATTGTAAAGGTTGCACTGTCAGTTTCTAATGGTAATTACAAATAATAATTATATACAAATAATAAATAATGCAAGCCTGCACATTTACACATGAAAAGGCACTCTGCATAAAGTAGCCAAGGTTGAACAAGAAGTTGCAATGGGGTGTTTTGATCTCAACAAAAATGCAATAAGGAGATTTAAACATTTCCTTAATGTAACAGAAATGTCATAATGGTACCAATGTAACAAGAACAAGCCGTTAACAAACCAACTCATTTTGATGAATCTAAGGAGTTTATTTCTGATCTGAAAGACAAACAGTAGATCATTACAGACATTAATTTGTTAACAGCTATCTATAGAAAACTAATGTTTTTAATCAAAACCTATACACACATGTACTGTTAATTTCTTAACTTACAGCAGAGCTGATCCAAACAAAGTTCCATTTTATTACTTGATCAAGCTGTAAACAAATCCTTGTTTCACCACATCTCTCCAGCATTTCTTCCAAATGGTATGCTGACTATAAACATGCGCTCATAAATTGTGTTCTAAACTGATGTTTGTGTTAAAACAAATTTTTTTAGAACATAAGAAATTATCTTATGTGTAGAAGTTAAATAAATAAATCACCAGTGTCACTTGGGGGTGCTGTAATTCCCATATATTAACATTTACATGATTTGAAGGATACTGTCTAAAACTGATCTTTAAATCCTGTTTTGTTAGGAGAGACAGTAAATCACAGCAGGCTGAAAGATTTAGTGTCAAAGTTCAAAGTTCAGTTGTGTAGCAGTTTTGTTCTAGAGGAGGAGACTAAAAACACACGTTAAGATGTGCTACAGTCAAGCCGTCACTGTTCTAGCTATAGTTCCTTAGGAACACCAGTCTGTGAGGCAGGAACTTCTCCCGACACAAAGGACACTCAGCCTGAAAAGAGAAAACCCCAACACACACACTTCAGTGTCATTGGTTTTAAAACCAGACAAATGATTTAAACACTTTTCTAAAACAAAAGAGCCTTCTGATTCACTCCTACTAAAGCATCTATGGACAATTATGATGTAGCATCTGTAATAACACTAAATGGAAACTCTGACGGCAATCAACAAATTTATTGTTTTCCAAACATTTGATATGTAGCTGCTTATCGGCGACAAAAAAAATGCAGGATGTGTGCAGGTGGGGAGGACCGATTTCTTCCCAACCACCGAAACAGTCTCTGTTGGAGAAACCTTTTACAGTGCCTTGTGAAAGTAGTCGGCCCCCTTGAACTTTTCAACCTCTTGCCACATTTCAGGCTTCAAACATAAAGATATAAAATTCAAATTTTTTGTGAAGAATCAACAACAAGTGGGACACAATCGTGAAGTGGAATGAAATTTATTGGATGTGTCAAACTTTTTTAACAAATAAAAAACTGAAAAGTGGGCCGTGCAATATTATTCGGCCCCCTTGCGTTAATACTTTGCAGCGCCACCCTTTGCTGCAATTACAGCTGCAAGTCACTTGGGGTATGTCTCTATCAGTTTGTACATCGAGAGACTGAAATTCTTGCCCATTCTTCCTTGCAAAACAGCTCGAGCTCAGTGAGGTTGGATGGAGAGCGTTCGTAAACAGCAGTCTTCAGCTCTTTCCACAGATTCTCGATTGGATTCAGGTCTGGACTTTGACTTGGCCATTCCAACACCTGGATACGTTTATTTGTGAACCATTCCATTGTAGATTTGGCTTTATGTTTTGAATCATTGTCTTGTTGGAAGATAAATCTCCGTCCCAGTCTCAGGTCTCTTGCAGACTCCAACAGGTTGTCTTCCAGAATGGTCCTGTATTTGGCCCCATCCATCTTCCCTGTCCCTGCTGACGAAAAGCAGGCCCAAACCATGATGCTGCCACCACCATGTTTGACAGTGGGGATGGTGTGTTCAGGGTGATGAGCTGTGTTGCTTTTACGCCAAACATATCGTTTTGCATTGTGGCCAAACAGTTTGATTTTGGTTTCATCTGACCAGAGCACCTTCTTCCACATGTTTGGTGTGTCTCCCAGGTGGCTTGTGGCAAACATTAAACGAGACTTTTTATGGATATCTTTGAGAAATGGCTTTCTTCTTGCCACTCTTCCATAAAGGCCAGATTTGTGCAGTGTACGAATGATTGTTGTCCTATGGACAGACTCTCCCACCTCAGCTGTAGATCTCTGCAGTTCATCCAGAGTGATCATGGGCCTCTTGGCTGCATCTCTGATCAGTCTCCTCTGGAGTGAGTTTGCTGCACTGAAAGTAAAGGGGCCGAATAATATTGCACGCCCCACTTTTCAGTTTTTTTATTTGTTAAAAAGGTTTGACACATCCAATAAATTTCATTCCACTTCACGATTGTGTCCCACTTGTTGATTGTTCACAAAAAATTAGAATTTTATATCTTTATGTTTAAAGCCTGAAATGTGGCAAGAGGTTGAAAAGTTCAAGGGGCCGAATACTTTTGCAAGGCACTGTATATGAAGATCAAGAAACAATTAGAAACTGGGATTTAAGGGAAGGAACAATTTAAACCTGAGGGAAATAGACAACACATTTAAACCATGGCTACTGCTGATAGCTCAAGCAAAAATCAACAGCCAGACCTCTAAGGTGACTGTGGGTGTTACAAGCATAAAGTTTTTATTAGGTAAATAAGTTCTACTAATAACTAGCAGTCAGTTTTCTGTCAGAGTCAAATCATGCATGTGCAGCATTAGCTTCAAGTGAATTTTCAGGGCCAAAAAACATGTTCTTGTGAGAAAGCTAACAGCTGATAGACTGGGAGTTTTGAGTGATATGATAGACGATGACATCAGAATGTCGGAAAAGCTAAACCCTCAGGAGTAAAATATGGACCAAATATGTGGAGAGAAGTGAGACTTGCAAAATTACTGAATGGTGCGCTAATAGAAAATACAGCTGTTTGATGCCATCAGACGTCAGTCCTGTCTTTTCTTTAGAGTGACAAAGCTGATTAAATCCACCATCTTGATCCTTACACAGAAACTGGATCAACACAAGATCCTACTTTACAGGTTTCTAATAACGAAATGTGGTTCTTGTATCTATTAACCAAAAAGACAGTTTAACACTATTAATTTAACAAGCTCTTTGATCCGCTTGTTTGGTCTGTGTAATCTGTATTTTTTACGTTTGGTGCAGTTTGCTTTCACATCATACTTTTTACAAGTAAACTATAACTTGTAAAAAAAAAAAGCCATTGGACAGAAATGACGGGGGCGGGACAGAGCACAGACCCAGAAATGGAAGGAAAAAAAACTGTTGCATCTCTGTTCTGCATATTTTGTTATTACAGCTGCAATATCATTGTGAGGGTGAAGAGCAGCTCATTCCACACAGATTTTGTGACGTTCTATTTATAATTTTGGATCCGCTCCAAAGAATGTGTGCTGCAAGACAAAAGGAGACGGCGCGCTCTGTGTCCCGTGACACACAACATTCCAGCAGCAGCGTTGCTAAGCAACATACAGCTGATCAGGTATGATTTCAGTACAACGTACACATTTGCTACCAGCTACAGTGGCTTGTTAAGTCTGAAGAGACGTGTTTTCTGTAGTTGGGTCGGATCGGGGCCGGTTTGTATTCAGACCATATTCATTCCGTTTTGTAGGAAACTGAGACAACCTCAGAAAATGGGTCTTGGTCCAGTTGTTTGGTCTGGACCACTTGCACAAAAGGTCCGGGGGGGAAACGAACTCTGGTCTGTTTAAAGTGGACCACAAGTGGCAAGTGGGAATACACCCTTAGTTTTTATCTCTACCCATCTCTCATTCTCTCTCTTCTTTTTTAAGATTGTTACCCTTCTTTGTTGATGTGGAACTGATGATCTGATACACAAAAACATAAAGAAAAGGGCCCCTGAATAAAGGAAACGTGTTTGTGTTTCAATCTTCACTGCTCTACAGATTCTTCAGACTTGAGAATGGTTGAATGGTGGATAATTAACTAGTGAAGCTGGTATTGTCGGCATACTAAATGTGAACACAGTCATCTACAATGAAGACGGAGAATAAGAAATGATGCTGAGCAGGAAGCTGTTGCTTGTGATCACATAGGCACATGAATAAAGGAAGAAGGAAAACTGGGTTAGATGTAAGGAAGCATTTGACTCCAGTGGGATCCATGCATCAGAGGGAAAAGCAGGAGTGTTTCTGCAGATCTACATCATTCTACAGTAATTTCTCTGCCATGCTGAACTTCTTTGAGTTTGTTGGTAGTGTAAAAACGGCTGTCAGTCTGACCTTCGTGTTGCACCACTCTGTGATGCACTCCCAGCAGAACAGGTGCCCACAGGGGGTGCAGGTGGAGTTTCTCCGGGCCTCCAGGCAGAGGATGCAGCGAGGAGCTGTGGGGCTGGAGCTCGCTGAGTGCTGGGGACTGATATCACACACAGTTTAAAATTACTTTTTTGATAATGCTTTAATTTAAAAGGAAAGTCTTAACATTTTCATCAAAATACAACTCTAGAAAGACTGAGAATGCTTTTAACCGAAGATCAGACAGTAATGCCTTAAGAGTAGATTCTACTGGAGCTCAACCTGAGGTTCCTGTAGAGCCTCCACCCCTGCCTGGCTCTCTGTCTTTGTCTGAAGTTGTTGAGCTGCAGACACACGGTGATGAGCAGCTGGAGGAAGGATATGGTACCCAGCAGTCTGTAGCTCCTCCTGATGGTGGAGTCGTCTCCGTTCGGCCCCATCACACGCAGCTGAATACAAACAAGACAAAGAAGAGCTTCAGCTCAGAAACAACTAAAGATTAATTTAATTCTCACTGACTTCAGTGGTGTGATCTTCAAAGCAGTTATAAACAGAACTATGGCTTTTTTGCTTTTATTCGGCTTCTAATTGGACTGAAGATGTCAGAGGGATACATTACACTTTGAATTTGGCTCTAAAGCAATTTATATCCTAAGAAACGATAACAAGCAGCATAAAACTGCACAAACAGCTTTAAATGCATGAAATTGATGTTTTTTGGAGGAAGTAAGTAGAAATGGAATTATATGGATACAATTTTATATTTTAATAAATAAAAACTAACAACTGCAAGTTAATTTTATTTGAAAAACAAAAAAAACAAGTAAATCAAATATGACAAAAATAAAATTAGGATTTTATGTTTAAAATAAAAATATAAAATATTTATCATTTGTGACAAGTATTGAACTTATGACATTCCAATATCAATAATGTTAAAATATTTAACTAATAATAAGAAGAATTTCAATTTTGGTTAAATAAGTTAAAACACTGAATGTAATGGCTGTGATAGAAATCAGTGGGACTGACTGGGGGTCACATCATTGAACTGAATTTTCCATCCAGCTCTGACTTACGTAGCTGATTCCAGCTGCTCTCTTGGACATGTCATAAAAAGAGCTGCTGATGTAGAACAGAGCCACATGGAGTCGGTGCAGCAGGGCGACACTCTGCTGTATCACAAACACGGCCGGCTGGCACTCTCTCCTCTGCTGCTCCGTCAGTAGCCCCACCGCCAGTTGCACTCCTCTCCTGAGCCAACGCTCCAAGCTCCACCACCCCGATGCCACCTGACGCCTTCTGCCAACACTGCCGTGCATCTCCTGCCCGCCTTCCAGCTCATTCTCCAAACACACCAGGACTTTCTCAAGAACGTACGGTATGAAGGAGTGGCAGAGGACAAAGAGGCAGCGCCTGCCCCGAGAGGGGATCTGTCGCTTGGTGGGGTCCACCTGGACGATGCCGACGTACTCTTCTCCCAGAGTCTGATAACCTGCCCAGAGTAAAGATCCATCAGTAAAACAACTTGATCTATTTGATGAAGTCAAAGTTAACATTAAATTTCACCAATAACCTAAGAGGGTTGTTAAACCGTAGTAAGCCAAGTCTGACAGCAGCTCGATCTCCCTCCTCCAGTCCAGCCAGTGTTTGGATCCTAAAGGAAAAGAGAAAAACACACAGCTCAATTAATTCATGGTTCCACATTTATGAAGCTCTTTATTTGGAAATGAAGATTAAAAGTTCTCATAAAAACAGCTTAAAACAGACTTAAACGATATGATGTGATTACTGGAGTTTCTGTCTTTTAGTGAAGCCTTATTTTCACAAAAAACGAAGATCATCTTCCATGCATGAAGTCCATCAATGCCTCAGACTTCTTTTGTTCCACAATACAACCATATTGGCCCATGTCAAATATGTGCGGTAGGTTATTAGAATCAGGTGGGGGATAACTTTAGATTTTTAAACATTGGTGCCGAAGCATACGGGATTTAACCAGTAACCAAGGATGTGTGTCTATAGGCAGCAACGTGTTACTTTAGGCTCAGAGGATTCCAGGCTCAGCGCTGCAGAAGGCTTCAATCAGCCCTCAGTCTGTCTGAGAGTCCAACATTATTATCTGTACTGTGGAACTTCTAGTCTTTGAAGGATCTGTATGAGGTGGAAAAGGTCCATTAGGATTCAATGAGGGATCATAACACTATGAATGTTTATGGACGTATTTTATTGAACTATCTCCAGGAAAGGCCAAGTCTAAAAGCTGCAACCAGATGTCTCCACCACCACATCTACAGAGTCAGTAAATGAGACCGAAGCTGCTGCTCAGAAAATCATGTTGGTCTGCCTCTGCTTACAACCACTGTGTAACATGTTGGAGGCTTATATTGAAGGTACGGACGTGGCTTAACAAATAATATTAAAAGGGAAAAACGTCACATCTTGGGTTGATGCACTAAAATAAAATCATGCTCAACAGTTTTTCCCTATTTTCTCTTACTGAGTGTGGAGACTGTGTCTCTGAATGTCCAGGACCAGGATTTTCCCAAGGGAGCCAATAAAGATAAAGTCACCTAAAATATATTCTAAATAACTTTGTTGCTCCTTTGTTGTTCAGGACAGGCTGAGCAGAGCCGACCGCTGATAGAAAGAGACAGAGGTGTTTTCTAACTGAAGCAGACAGTTTTACAGTCATGATCTTTCTCTAAAATGGGAACTAGAGCAATCCCTCATATTTTCTAAACATTTCAGTAAAGCAGATGCATTTGTGGAATCGGCTTCGAACCTAAAGTTAGATGCGTGATAAAAAAATCTGAATAAAAAAAAAAATCTGAATAAAAATGAAAACGTTACAAACGTCCCGAATGGACAGAAGAAGCCCTGAAGACTTCGTGGAGAAACTGGCTGAGATCATTTACCTGCGACAGTCTGACAGGCTTCGTTAGTGCTGTTCCTCAGGACGCTGCGGTAGTATTCATCCTTCTGACTGGACCGGATCAGCTGGGCCTGGTTTGCATGAGTCAAAGGCATTTTTTCCGAACCTCAGACTGAAAGGTTCACAGCGACACAGCCACGTCCTGCAGAACATCTGTCCCAGTACAGCAGTATAGACCTTCTGCAGAGTGCTCCAGTTTGCATCCAGTGACGCCAGAGTGGTTGATGCCACTTCCTGGCTTTTTCTTCAGCCGTTTGGGTAGTTAATAGAACGGCCTTAAAGAGCATTACCGCCACCTACTGGATCTATATGGAAACCGGGAGATTATTTTCAATATTTCTTCCCTGGATGGATGATTTTATTTGCTTGCCTCTGACACTGGCTACTATTTTGTTTCTCTTAATGGTTGTATAAATTTACTTATTTCTGTGTCATGTTGTCATTTAATTTATCAGTAAAATGATCATTTTTCAGAAAGTAGAAGACAGATGTTCTTTCACTTTCCATGTGATGGGAACACTAGAACACCTGTTTACCCAGGGGGCATTGGTGATGACATTCTGGAATGATTTTCAGTTGGATTCACAATCATATTTATATGGGTCCAGAAAATTTTAATTTGCTGCTGATTTTAATGACACTCAATTTACCATACACGGGAAATTTCTCTACATTTATTCATTATTTTGGCCACATGCTATATACATTAAACACCATATTTCATGTTTTAACAAATCAGATGAAGAACACTTATGTTATATATTATGTAATTCATGTCATTTTAAAAATAATTATTGTTTAGTTAATAAACTTTTTTTCTCTTGCTGTTGTGTTCAGTCCTCTTTTTAACAGTTGTGTAAAAAATGTTGGTAAAAAAAAAGGGGTTGGCCACCAGATTAAAAATGCATACCATCTGTAATCTACCTCAGTCAGATCTGCAGATGCATTGCTCTATTTGACATTTAGTGGCTTTATTTTTCACACAGGCATCTTGCAATATCTGCACCTCTCCCAGGACACAGGTGGGAAGAATAAAAATTATTGAACCTTAATTTGTTTTCATGCCTCTCCCTTATCCATGCAATGCTCAGGTTCTGAACTTTTCCCCCTCTGTTTTAGAGTACCTCCAAAACGCTTACTGCTGAAGGACTCTCCTTGTGTCTCCTTAGATTTATCTGATAACAGGCCTCCAGCAGTTTCTGCAGAGCCGCAACACGTATCCTCCTGCATCACTTTTAACAGCACAGACTGGAGTGGTTTTCTTTTCCTTCTTTCTTTCTTTTTTTTTTACCGTGTCCTGTCTGGCACTCAGTAGCACTCAGAATTGTTATCTGAGTGCCAAGACGAAGCCCAACAGATTTACTTTCACAAGTACAGCATAATGTCTAACGCTACATGCTCTGTTTTATATTTACAGAAGAAACTTTATTAGAAACTCATTTGGGATTTTTTCAATTGCAATGGACACTGAGACGGAAACAAAAAGGATAAAAAGAAACAAGAGAGAGAGAGGTGGGGGAAAAAGGAAGAGAAGGTGAAAAGACTAGAGGAGAGAAAGAAGGTTGAAGAGAGCACAAGATAACACCCTTGAATACTGCTTCTACACCTGCAGAATCCTATATAAAAGCAGCATTGTTATTGTAAAGTGCATGGTACTAATTAATGCAAGATGTATTTAGTAGTAACTGTGGCTCAATATATAACATTTGTGTAACAGCTGAATCTAAACACCTGTGCGTGTAAGCATGAGTGTATATAAGGTTATATAAGGTTTCGCCATAAAAGAAATTCACTAGCGAATGTGAGGAGCAAGAGACCAGCCCCCTGGTCCCGAGACAGACAAGGAGGAGATCTGAGCCACAGACATCTAAAGGCGCCCCAGAGCACGGGGACCCTGGGAGAACCAATTCAATTCAATTCAGTTTATTTATATACCGCCGATTCACAACACATGTCGTCTCAAGGCACTTCACAAAAGTCAGGTACATACATTCCAATTAATCTTAATCATTGAACAGTGCAGTCAGATTCTGTTATTTATTCAAATTGGATAAAAAGTTTTTCTATCTAAGCAAACCCAGCAGATTGCATCGAGTCAGTGACTTGCTGCATTCACTCCTCCCGGATGAGCATGTAGAGACAGTGGACAGTCACTGGCGTTGACTTTGCAGCAATCCCTCATACTGAGCATGCATGTAGCGACAGTGGAGAGGAAAAACTCCCTTTTAACAGGAAGAAACCTCCAGCAGAACCAGGCTCAGTGTGAGCGGCCATCTGCCATGACCGACTGGGGGTTAGAGAGAACAGAGCAGAGACACAAAGAGAACAAAGAAGCACTGATCCAGGAGTACTTTCTATGGGAAGGAAAAGGTAAATGTTAATGGATGTAGCTCCTTTAGTCGTTTCACCTAGAAAGAAGGAACAGATAAACTCAGAGCCAGTTCTCAAGGTTAAAGTCTGAAGAGAGCACATAGAGTTAGTTACAGTAAAAGCTCAGTCAGTAGCTATGTCTAGGAGAGAGAAAGGGTTAAACACTGAAAGACAGGGCCATGTGGATCATCGGTAGAGGGTGAGCATTAAGTTGTTGCCAGCAGAAGCTTGGAGGATTCCCCTCTCCAGAAAGGTGTTACAGGTAGACACAGAGTCAGGCCAGGTGTAGCTTCTAGGAAGAGAAAAGAACCACCACTGGGACTATTGCAACCCCCCCACAGAAGAGCAGAGAAGAGCCCCAGGGGAACCACCCAGCAGCCACAGTGCAGAACCCCCAGGGAACTGCGGTTACGAGCTTACAGGCCCCCCATCACACTCCCCATACATACTCTATACTCAGAGGTCCAGGTACCAATTCTCCAGGAGGCAATCAGCCCAGGAGGCAGTCCCCCCTGGAGACAGGCTTCAAGCACCAGCCCAGACTAGTGCCGGCACAGTCTGAACCTGAATGACCTCGGCCCAGACACTGACCCCCCCCTCTGACCCCAGCCCCCAACGACCCCGTACAAAAGAGGGCCACTTACCAAAGAGGGGCCTACCTGGCCCGCCAACCAGAGCCATCCCAGGATGAAACAGTCCCAACCCCGCAATGAATTCCGATCTCACCCCCAGTAGAGCGTCCGTACTGACATGGTGAAAACCACCCATCCCAAGCTCACACCACCCACCAGGAAACCACCCAGAAGACAAGCAAAGCCCATCCCAGTACAAGGCAGAGAAGCCCGATGCAACCGCTAAGTCCAGAGACGCCCACCCCGCAGCAACCACACATGACGGCCAGGACCACACCGCACAGGACACCACCCCACTACCACAGTACGCCATTTAGCGGAACACAGAATGCAGTAAAGAGCACCTAAAGCAAAAGCCACTTGTAAAGCCCACGCTGCGCAAATGTGCCCCGACCAGCCATTTATAAAACAGTTTCCAAAACCAAATTTACTCAAGGTTGGAAACAAAAAATTCCAGTTAACTCTATCAAATGCTTTTTCTGCATCTAGAGATAATATATTAGTCTCAATGTTTTCCCTGTAGGAATAGCCAGTAAATTAAGTACTCTGCGTGAATTTGTGGATGAATGTCTCCCTTTTATAAAACAAGTTTAGTCAGAATGCATTATGAGAGGAGTAACCTTTTATAGTCTTTTTGCGAGGGCTTTACAGATTATTTTGAGCTCAGCGTTAATAAGGGATATGGGACGGTAGCTGGTAGGAAGTACTGGGCCTCTTCCTGGTTTTAACAGGAGAGTGATGTTGGCAGAATTTATATTTGGCGGAAGGAATCCATTTTTCTCGGTTTCCTGCAACATTCTATGGAATGTTGGAGCCAAAATATTCCAGAATTCTTCGTAGAACTTTGCTGGAAATCCATCTAGGCCTGGAGGCTTTTTATTGGGTATGCTCTTGAGGGCTTCCTGGATTTTGGCCGATGTCAGTTGTACATCCAGGGCCATTGCTTGACCATCTGATAATTTAGGAATTGTTACAGAAATTGATCAATGTTGTTATCTGACGGGTCTATCTGTGGTGAATATAAAGCTTTGTGGAAATCTCTGAAAGTGCTGTTTATTCTTTCAGGATTATAAACTGTATTCCCTGTCTTTAACAGCAAATATAGTTGTCTTTTCTTTATTTATTTTTAGCTGGTTAGCTAAAAAGCCCCTCCTTGAACCGCCACCTTAACGTAGTGGAGGGGTTTGAGTGCTCGAATGATCCTAGAGGCTATGTTGTCTGGGGCTTAAATGCCCCTGGTAGAGTCTTCCATGGCAAACAGGCTCTAGGTGACGGGTCAGACAAAGAGCGGTTCAAGACACCTTCCTGAGGACTACTAAACTGAGGAATATGACGTCGCCTGGTACGGCGGAGCCGGGGTCCCACCCTGGAGCCAGGCCTACGCCAGGCCTGGGGTCGCGACTCGTCGGAGAGCGCCTGGTGGTTCCTACCCTCACCTATGGCAATGAACTTTGGGTCATGAGCGAAAGAACGAGATCCCGGATACAAGCGGCTGAAATGAGCTTCCTCCGTAGGGTGGCCGGGCACTCCCTTAGAGATAGGGTGAGGAGCTCGGCCATCTGGGAGGGGCTCGGAGTAGAGCCGCTGCTCCTCTACATTGAGAGGAGCCAGTTGAGGTGGCTCGGGTATCTATACCAGATGCCTCCTGGACGCCTTCCTCGGCAGGTGTTCCAGGCACGTCCCACCAGGAGGAGGCCCAGGGGACGGCCCAGAGGACACACTGGAGGGACTATGTTTCTCGGCTGGCAACCCCCCCCGAGAAGCTGGAGGAGGTGTCTAGGGAGAGGGACGTCTGGGTGTCGAGTACGAGTACGAGTAGCTAGAAAGCTACCTGATTTATTGCCATGTTCCATGTTTTCTATTCGAGTCTTTGCACAAAGTATTGGGTTTTTTGTCAATAATTTCAATTGATTTTAGTTTTGTTTTACATAGTTTGCCCAGCTTTTCCTCTTCCTAGGAAGCTTTTAACAGTTTAATGGTTTCTTATAATTCCTGAATACATTTGTTTTCTTTTTTCTTTTTTCTTATGTCATGAGAATGAGATTATTTAACTCACACCCTGCTTTCCCTGCCTCCCAGAGAACAGATTTTGATGTCCCAGGGAGGTTATTAATCTCCAAATATAATCTTCTTTAAAATATTTGATAAATTCTTCATCCTTAAGCAATGATGTATTCAAATTCCAGTTTTTGCTTTGTGGGTTTTCTTTCTTATTTACTAGGGTAAGGAGATGGGAGCATGATCGCTGACAGCTATGGGGTGTATCTCAGTGTCTGAAATGTCAGTCAACAACAAGCTGTTGAATAAGAAATAATCCAGACGAGAGTAAGAGTGATGAACAAGTGAGAGGAAAGTATAATCTCTGCGGTTAGGGTGAAGAGATCGCCATGCATTGAAAAGTCCGTAATCTCGTAAGTACTGTTTAATTATATATTTATTGATTGCCAACCGCATCCCTGTTGTACTCAGCTTGTCTATTTCTTCATTTAGACCAAAGTTGAGATTGCTCCCAAGAAGAAGTGAGCAATCATAGTGTTCAGACAGTGCAGAAAAAAAAGTATGGAAGAATGGGGGGGTCATCAGCATTTGGGGCATATATACTGGCAATACATAACTTTTGGTTATGGTTAGATATTTTTATTATTAGAAATCTAGCCTCTAGATGTGTAACTGTGTCTAATATTGTAAGGTTAATATTTTTGTGAATTAAAATTGCTACTCCTTTTTGCGTAGAATTATAGCAGGCAGAAAACAAATTAGGAAACTCAGGTGATCATTTGCAGGTGTGGCAAAATTAGAAATCGCTTGTAATAAGACAACGTCTGCCTGTAGTCTTTTAAGCTGGTTAAAAATCTTTAACTTTTTCTCTCTGGTGCCGGCTCCATGCACTTTCCATGTGAAAAACCTTAGTGTGCCCATAGTTGTGCGCGTGTAGCTAAAGTTGGACAGTGCATGTCACCACAGAAACAGATAGACCCAAGTGAAATCATAGGTAGTGCTTGGGGTTGCCTAATATAAAGCCCAGAAGCTGATATATAGCAGAGAAAAGACAGAAAATTAAGAAGATTCTGGGGGTAAGAGGGGTTGAGAGTGGTTTTCACTGCCCTACCTGCTGAGATTAAGAATCTCAGCACTCAATTCTTAATCTCATTTAGGATTGAAAGCACAGACATCCATGCTGTACCATACATCTCACCAAAATCCTTCCTGGGGAACCATCAGATCTGCTTGTTGTTTGTTATGAACATTTTCTTCAACAGTAAATTAAAAACTCCTGTTTTTTATCCTACCCACCCGCCTGTACAAGATGTACAACTCAAACCTTAAATCAGGAAAAAATAAGTGGAATATCATGAAAAAGATAATGTCGTTATTCTTTAACTATTATTTAATTGCAGACAATAGGAAAATGTGTGTTTTTTTTACTTTATTTTATTTATTCAGATCTGCAAACCATCCTAAAAAGGGATTAGTACATTACTCCAATACAAAGCAACACTGGAGCAACTGGGGCTCAATAGTAGTCATCACAAAAGACAAAAGAGCACTGTACTGCTGTACACTGCATTCCAGATCCTAAATTAGGAAGATATTGTTCTATTGAATGTAACAACAAAAATAGATATACGTTTAGGTAAGTATACAAATTAGCAAAATGATGTATTATTGGGAATAATCCTACTGCTAACCCAGTAGAAGTGCTTCCAGTATGATCCATCTGCCTCAAGTTTCCTGTTCTTAGCTGACAGGAATGGCACCTGGTGTGGTCTTCTGCTGCTGTAGCCAGTCTGCTTTAAGGTTCATGTGTTTAGTGTTTAAAGATGGTTTTTGGGGAAAACCTGGTCTGATCCGGAGAGACGGCATCCATCCCACTTTGGATGGAGCAGCTCTTCTTTCTAAGAATCTGGCCGAATTTATTAGTTCTCCAAAACTCTGACAACCCAGGGTTTAGACCAGGAAGCAGGGTCGTAGTTTAACACTCCTCTCTGCAGCTTCTGTACTGCTACCCACCCATTACCCTATTAAGACAGTGTCTCGCCCACGGCCAAAATTGAATAGATTAAAAATAATCTAAAAAGAGAAATCAGGAAAATCTAATAAAATAAACACAACTCAGATTAAGAAGAAAATAAAACAATTAAATGTGGCTTACTTGAACATAAGATCTCTCTCTTTAAAACTTTGCTAGTTAGTGACCTGATTTGTGACAATCAGATTGATTTATTTTGTCTCACAGAAACCTGGCTGGGAGCAAGAGGGTTATATTACTATAAATGAGTCAACTCCTACTAATTATTTAAATTTCACATTCCTCGAAATTGGGGGAGGGATGCAAAACCCTCTTCCAGTCCGTTTATTGCTAGCCCCCCACCAAATTTAAAAGCTAGAACTCTTTTTAATATTTAATCTCAGTTTTCCTCTCCAATTTTCAAGCACTAAAACCACTTCTGTTTGTTGTTTTGTACCCTCCACCCGGCCTACTTCAGTTTTTAGATCAGTTTTTCACTTTTTATCTATTTGTGTTAAATACAGATAAGGTTTTATAGTGGGGGATTTTTTCATTTTGTTTACCTGAAAGTGATAGCCTAATATAGCCTTTAATGCTATCTTAGACTCATTGGGTTTGCTCAAAAAAAAAAATTAACAAACCTACCCCCTTTTTCTTCATTTTTGACCTTGTGCTGCATTGGATTAAGGTTAAAGACATAACAATATTTCTTATAAAACCCTTCCGTCTGCAAATTTTTTTAAAATCTTTGGTTTAAATTTTAAATGAGTATCCACACCTGAAAGAGAATTCTTATAGTAGCATTATCAGACAATGCTGTAACAACCCTTTAAAAACTGTTCCACTTTTATTTTTCCCCATTTTCACGAAAAAAAACAGTGGAGGGCAATAATTTTGTTTCTTTCCCTTCATCAATTGATTCTCTTGTTCATAAGTTACTTCTATTTCGGGGTGCTTAGACACAGCCCCCCTTTAAAAAAAAGGTAAATTTTTCATAGGAGGCTGGCTCCCGGGGGTTTAATTTGACTGCGTCTTTAAAAAACCAAAGTTAAAATTTGGAGAGAAATTGGCGCTCACACACCTAGAAGATTCCTACTTAATCTGGGAAAAAAAGCCTACTGTTGTATAAAAGACACTTCCCAAACCAGAAAAGCTTATTTTCATCATTTAATAGAAAGAACAAGAAAAACCTAGGTTTTTTTTTAGTACAGTTTCTAAACTTACACAGAGTATAGCTCTGTTGAGCCCACCTTTTCCTTAGCTCTTGCTCAGATTTAGGGGATTCTTTTTAAAAAAAATTTTGATTCTATTAAAAAAAAAAATCTTTGATATACTCCCAAAGATATTCTTCATCTCAGCAAGTAGACAACTTGAAGTAACTGAGAACTGATCGTGTTTGGAGTGATTTTTTTTCCCGTGGAGCTTCCTAGTTTAACAGAATATTTCTTCATTAAACGCAACTTTATGTTAGACCCAATCCCCAAACCAAATTATTTAAGGAAGTGTTTCCTCTGTTACCAGCCCCATTTTTAGATATTATTAATTTACTTAGTTAAATGGATTGTACCACAAGCTTTTTAAGGTAGCTTGTAATTAAACCTTTTGCTTAAGAAACCTTACTTGATCGAGGATGACTTAATAAATTACAGACCTATCCAATCTTCCATCTTCTCTAAATTCTTGCGAAATAGTTGCTAATCAGATGTGTGAGCACTTACACAGCAATGATCTGTTTGAAGAGTTTTTCAGTCAAGTTTCAGAGCTCATCATAGCAACTGAACGCTCTGCTGAAAGTCACTATGATATTCTTATGCCTCAGATAATGGACTTGTGTCCTGTACTTGTCCGTTAGATCTTCAGTGCTGCATTTTGATAGAGTCGGATCACAATAGTCTCTAGAAAGGCTGGGAATATGCTGTAGGGATCATGGAACAGCACTAGGCTGGTTTAAATCTTATTTGTCTGACAGATCCAGTTTGTTAATGTAAATGAATAAAATCATACATTTAAACTCCAGGGTTAATTGTGGAAGTACACAGGGTTCAGTTACTTGGGCCAATTCTCTTTACTATAACTATATGGCTTCCAATAGGTTAAATTATCAGTAAGATAGAATAAATTTTCACTGTTATTACGCTGATGATCTCAGCTTACTTATCCCCTAATCCTGATGAGCCCAACCTGTTAGACAGACTACAAGCATGTCTTGACAGACATAAAAGCTTGGATACCTTAAATTTTCTGCTTCTAAATTCAAGCAAGACAGAAGTTGTCGTCTTTGGACCAGAGTCTTTAAAAAGAAACTGCTTAGATCAATCACTTAACCTGGATGGCATCAAATTGACCTCCGGTAATAAAGTAAAAACCTTGGTGTTTATTTTTTGACCATAGACATGGTCATTTAAATAATCCCATATTAAACCGTTTCTAGGATTTTCCTTCTTTCATTTCTTTCCGGAACATTGCCAAAATTAGACTATCCTGTTCCGAGTTGATGCTGAAAAACTAGTCCATGCATTTGTGTTACTTCAAGGCTGGACTATTGTAATTCTTACTATCAGGAATGTCCACAAAATGCAGTTAAAAAAGCCTTCAGCTGCTTCAAAATGCTGCAGCAAGAGTTTCTGATGAAAATAAAAAGAGAGATCATATTTCCCCTACGTTAGCTTTCCTTCATTGGCCTGCCCTGTTAATCCAGAATATATTTAAATTCTCCTTCTCCCCTATAAAGCCCTTAATGATCTAGCTCC
>JAHHUM010002630.1:630146-697060 GCA_036173005.1 Crenichthys baileyi
GTTTATGGAGAGAAACAATATAAAAAAAACTTTGCATAATCATAACAGAGCTTTATGGACCAGTTGCCAGGAGATGCTTTTTCACCTCTGTAAGTGGGTTAATAGTATTCACTCATATATTTATTCTGAGCTGATACAGAGAGACTGGGATTTGCTTGGAAAGTTGCAGAACCAGTTTCTTTGTCTAGTGTGAGCCAGCGGGGTGTATTATAATCTCCCTCCCATTATAAACCCACTCCTATCCTGTTGCAGAAAACCTTTCTCAGCACTTGAATCAACCCTTGGATCACACCCCTGTCCACCCCACACACCAGGAAGCTGAACTTTGTTCTCTAAGTTGGGGGAGGAGTCAACAGGTTGCCTTTCCCTCCTTTCAACTTGGCAGCTAATTGTAAGCTGTTGCAGAGAGAAGGTGGAAGGTGTGGGAAGTGCTTCAGTGGAATAAAGCACCAACGAGTATCATGGAACAGTCTGTGATTTTACAGGTAAGGCTCTCTGCATGCTCTTTGTGTTCATCTACATGTACATTTTAGACAGTTAACATAAAAATATGAAATGACAGGTTTTTACTTTAAAGCTTTAGGATTTGGAATGCATTAATGATCCCAACAACTGTACCTGCAGCATACCTGAGCTCATTCCGCCAAACGTTCCTCTACAGTGATTGTGCTTACCAGTACACCAGTAAACAAAAGCTTCTAGAATGGGAATGATTCAGTATAAGGGGTGTTTTTTACCATCTTTCAGCTTATTGATGGGTCAACAAGCAGGAAAAACTTTTAAACATATAAACCAAAAAATGTCATCAGTGCAAATCTATTTGCTTGCCAAAAAAAATAATCATAAATCTAGGTATTATTATTTTTAATAAGCAATATAGTTAATGTTTCAGTCAATTAAGAAACATTAGGTAGAAAGCTTTATTCGTAAAATTTTGTGCTGAGTGATCGAGGGAGATAGGCACCAGCTCCCCTGCGACCCTGTACGGAAGAAGCGGGTATAGAAAATGGATGGATGGATAAGTATCTTATTTTGTTTAAGCATTAGCGTCAAATCTCAGACAAATGAAATAAGAAACACTGATTGTGTTGTCACACAGGGCTGGCAAGAGAAGCAACATATTAGTCAGAAAGTCAACAGTCATCTCTGAAAGCTGATTTGTTGGGAAAATAAAAAAGGAAACAAATGACTTCGGCAAGCTGATGTTGTTTGAGCTGAAAAGTTGCTAAATGTAGGTAGTGTAAAGTCATTGAGATGCTGACCCATGTTCACCATTCATCTGCATGGAGTGAACTATGAAATCAAACAATGTAGGAAAGTGGCTGTATGTGATAAATCCTGTGTGTGAGCTTCATATATCAATACAGAGATAGTAGAGAGATGCATTACTTGAACAACAGCTGCCAAAAGAAGAACATTTCATAAAGTCACTACAGCCCCTCATGGCAGCAATAGTTTCTGATGGCTTGACTTGTGTAACAGGGTGACATTCTTCATTACGCTGCTTTAATAGTTCACAGACGGGTAACAGAATGTGGCAGAGACCCAGGTTTTAATTGTCAATGAGGGACTTATGGATACGCTGCATGTCAGAAGTGCAGCATGTACTGTCATGATAACAAAATTCTAGTACACAGCCAGTAGACTGCCATATGCTTGTTTCCCTTCTAAGAAACCAACAACAGCTGCTAAATGTGAAGATGCCAAGTCTAAAGCAGGCACTCATACTGTCCTTTCTTGGGTTTTGTATCAGGAGGTGCTGTCCTTTAGTAAAATTAGCTTGTCATTTTATTTCTTCAGTCAGTTCTACATTAACAATATAATCACAGTGGTAATATTTCATCTTCGCCAATAAATCATTTGAATTGTTGCTAAATATCACTTTGAAAACTCACATAGATGATGGTTGGTCATGGCAGATGGACAAGAAAAAGTATGTACAAGTGTGTTTTCTATATAGACTACCGGTCAAAAGTGTTAGATACACTTTCTCACCTAATGGGTCTCTTTATTTTCACAACTATTTAAATTGTAGATTCTCACCAAAGGCAACAAAGCAATGAATGAACACATATGGAATTATATAGTAAACAAAAAGTGTGAAATAACTCTAAACATTTTTATATTTTAGATTCAAACTAGCCACCCTTTGCTTTGATAACTGCTTTGCTCTCTTGGTGTTCTCTCTATGAGCTTCATGAGGTGGTCACCTGACATGGTTTTCTAAAGAGTCATTGAGAGACGGCCAAAAGTTAGTATTTCAGTCATCACAGCAAAGGGCGGCTACTTTAAGGAATCTGAAATATGAAACATATTTAAGGTTCTTTGACAATTTTTTATTTGCTACATAATACCATATGTGCTCGTTCACTGTTTTGATGCCTTCAGTGAGAATCTATAGCCACAGTTAAGTACAGACTCACCAGGCTCAATGTATCTTCATGGAAAATAATAAAAAAAATCATAAAGGCATAGACAGCAATGATTGCAAATAATGCATAAGTGGAGAGTAATGGCAGAAACAAACATATATAAATTACCGTTATGTCCTCCAACCTAAGCCTATTGCAGCATAACTACAGAGATAACTCAGGATAACCTAAGCCACTCTAACTATAAGCTTTATCAAAAAGGAAAGTTTTAAGCCTAGCCTTAAAAGTAGACAGGGTGTCCGCCTCACGGACTAAAACTGGGAGCTGGTTCCACAGGAGAGGAACCTGATAACTAAAGGATCTGCCTCCCATTCTACTTCTAGAGACTCTAGGAACCACCAGTAAACCTGCAGTCTGAGAACGAAGTGCTCTGTTAGGAACGTATGGAACAATCAGATCTCTGATGTATGATGGAGCTTGATTATTTTGAGTTGTAAGAGGAATCATTTTAAATTCTCTTTTGAGTTTAACAGGAATTAAATGAAGATAAGCTAAAACTGGAGAAATATAATCTGCCCTTTTAATCTTCATCAAAACTCTCAGAGAAATGCTTTTATTTTTCACTTGTGATATTTTTATTTTGTTTTTATTCATGTTATTTTAGATTAGCTGTTGACATCAGCTGTTGACAGCTGTGTGAATGAACATAAAGGTAATTTTCAAGAGACTGTATCATCGCTCACTGATAAAAATAACCCTACAGAGTAAAGACGCTGTTGTAGACTGTGTGTTGGTGGCCAGTTGTTAACAAATGGGACAAAAGGGAGATCCTGAACAACCCTTCAGGAACATGCACAAAAACAACATTTACACCTGCAAAAATAGCCAGAAGGAAGAGGCACAACACCTGGCTGTGGAAAGCTTCCTTAATGACCTCAGAAAACATCTGCTTTACATGAAGGATCAGAGGCATGTCATGTCTGGCACTCACGTTTGGGTTTTGTCTTGAACTTGGCAGATTTTCAAAAATATACAATTTACAATTTTTATTGTGATGTGGCCTCAACAGAACCCACTCCGTTTATCTTTCTCTTTGCTAAACCAGGAAAGTCCCACTTCTTTTTTTAGAAAATGTTATTGTACAAAATAACAGATTATTCATGTCAAAGTTTTCATTAACAAGAATGAAATGTTAATATAGTAATGAACAGAACAAAAGTAAAAAAAGAGGCATAGCAGATGCTAAAACTTTACCCATGGTTAGTAGGACTTTTCTTTGTAAAATGCAACCCTGTACTAAACCCCGTTATGTTGGGTTAAGGCTAAAAGCTAACTACCCTGTGAGTCTTCCCTAAAAGTTTTCTGTGCTTGGACGTTCCTGTTGGAAAGCTCCAGACGGCTCTGAAGCAGAGAACAGACAAAACTCTAAATTGAATAGCAGTTGGAATGCAACACAAATGTCAAGATGCTTTCTTTTAGACGGCACCCAATCAGGGCAGAGCAGTGTGGCAATGATCATAGATTGACATCACAGCAGAACAGGCATATCATGATACATGAACAGGGGTTTACATCTTCTGGAGTCTTATTTCAGGTTTTTTTTTTTATGAAACAAAAAACTTACCTGTAAGTGATCTGCTTTAACAAACAAACAAACAAACAAACAAACAAACAAACAAACAAACAAACAAACAAACAAACAAACAAACAAACAAACAAACAAACAAACAAACAAAACAAACAAAAACAAACAAACAACAGACAAACAAACAAACAACAGACAAACAAACAAACAACAGACAAACAAACAGACAAACAAACAGCTTCCCTGTTTCCCAAAGTTTAGTTCTTGAAATCTGTTCTTTAAGGTAGTTTCTGTTTAAAACTTACTCTGAGCAGAAAAGAATTGCGAGTAGCTCAAGTATCATAATCATGAGACTGATGTGTAGATGTCTAAAAATATAAGTAAGCAGTTTACAAAATAATGATTCTACAGTAAAAGTAGTTCTCGCTGATCCAATTCTTTGGACAATTAATTATCTGCACTTCATGAAGTGTTTGGCAGGGAATTACACAACTACCTTTGTCACCTTATAAGTGGCACACAATCTATAACTTTGGAGAAACAATGTGTAGAAGTTTTTATCCTCCCATTCTGCCTCTATTGCAGACACATGAATCTTATAGTCTGAAAGCTATTCAAGTGCATCTTTTACATCATGAGTAATTATGTTCTCTTAGACCACCGACTTCTTTTTTTGACGCACCTGGAGGCGGAAGAGCCATTCATTACAACATCCAGACAGTCTTTGTTTTCGCTGCAAATCTTCTGTAGCCCTGGGCTTACTGTAAGAAGCCAATTTCAGAGATTTGGAGGCAAGAGCAGACCTGTTCCACACAAGAATTGTGTGATGCTGACAGGACTTACATACACTTGTAGAACACAGCTTCAGACAAGACAGGGGTTAAAGGTTACGTTTGTACGTTCTCTCCAAATGTGATGTGTCAGCAGGCTATTTTGTATATGTACCTTCATGTAGATATGATTTTTACTTCACATCTGTCTTTACTGTTAGTGTTAAATGCCTACATCAGCCTCCTGTGTTTTTTTTGTCCTGTTTTCTGAAGTTCAAAGCTGCAGCCTCACCTGCTCTTCCTATACCAACAGATACCTAGTGTGATACATAGAGTATCACTTCTCTATACAACTTTCGGCTAGAACCCTTGTTTTGTTTTCAAGCCTTCTGTAGCCCCTGACATCCTCTCTGAAATGTATTGATCAACCTCAGAATTCTTTGAATTACCTACTCAGTTATTTTTGAATCACAGCAGTGAATTGTTTTCTATTTTTCAGGCTTCACACTTTTCTTTTGTATTTTCTTTTTCAGACTTTTGCAGAACATAAACATTGAAAATCATTTGTCATGCTCTAAATCATATAGTTAATCTCATCCTTAAACAACTTCCCAATATGTTGCCAATTTTTATGCTAAGATGAAATGTCCAGTGAAAAATCTGTTCTCAGACTGCATTGCTTGCTAAGGAAATGCCTGAGCTTTCCAAGATATTACTTCTATGTTTTAGTTGCATTAGCTTATCCAAAGAAAGTACTTACTGTTCAAAAGTTTCCTAAGTGCTCTCTTAGGAAACTTAAAAGTACTAAGGAAGCTTTCTGCATCTAACTGATAAATTTCCACAGTTTGTTACACAGGAAACTAAACATTTCTTCAGAAATCCTGAGGTTCTGCAACCACTGCATGTTCGTAAAACCTGGAACAATAACATCCCACCACTGTAAGGATCGGCTAAATACTCACACTGATTTATAGCTGCAATGGGTGGGCCGACATCTCACTAAACCCTATGGACTAAGAATGGGTTGTCACCTAAGTTCATATATGTGTAAAAGCAAATGAATTAATACTTTTGCTAATATAGTGTATATTATATATTTATTTGAAAGGATGAACAAGTCTGTGTTCTGAAGATTTACCTTTTCCTTGAACAGCTGAAAATCTTACTGTTTGAGTCTGGTATTCAGTCCCAAAATTGTTGTTGCCATTGCCATCAGATCTTTTTTCTCCATGTGTGGTGTGTTTTCTCATGCAAAGTTTTACATTTCCCATCTTCGGGTTCAGATTTGAGGTATGTAGGTGTTCTTCTGCTGCCTTGATTTACAGACACTGTTTAGGTGATAAAAGTCAACTATTTACCCTTCCAACTGCCTCCTGAATGTTGACCAGATTTGAGACCTCAACTCACACACACGTGCCTTTAAAACAGACAAAAGGTATGCTTATATAAGATGATTATTTTTATGGCTAACTGACATTTTAGAGAACTGTAAATGAATGAGGATTTACAGAGTTTTTCTCTCTGGCACCGATCCTTATCTGTCAAACAGTGATGACAGTGAAAAAAAGACACATTGTTTAAAACACAGCTAGCAGCTTTGCTCATTACATCTGTATAATTAACCCCATAACAACAGCTGTGTCCTATGGGCCTTCTCATGTTTGAAAAATTACATTTTAACTGCATTAAACCACTTCTGCAACAGTAATATAACCTCAGTGAAATATTATGCATGATTTTACAAAAAATATAGAATAAAAAAACATTCTTGATTCAACACAATACAGAAGTCTGAGTAGAACATTATTCTTGATTTTTGTAAATTAAGAAACATAAATAATTAGTTGATTACTGAGTGTTCTCAATTGTTGGCCCAGCAGTGTACTATGGATGCATGTGTATAAATTCAAAATGAGAGAATAACACAAGTAGACGAACAAAATGACCAACTAAAGCCATAAGTCACAGATTCTTCCCCCTCCTTCATTACTCTGAGCAATTTAAATAATTCAACTGATGCATTATCTTCATATCCAGTTTGTTTTAATCACAATATACACATATATTTCTAAATAGACATGAGTACAGTTTCATCACAAGTCTGCTGATCTTAATCAGAAACACAGAAATATTTTCAGAGGGCTGAGGACTGCACCCAGCAGTTATTACAACAGACAGTCTTACTGAGCTTAAACAAAGTGCAAGCAGAGCAGCAATTAGCATGTCTGAGGCGTGAAAACCACTGCAGCATGGATGAAAGTTCCTGCAGGTTTAAACATGACAACAGTTGCTTTCAAACGTGGAGACAGCTGGTCATTTTCTTCCTCTCAACATATTAGGGGGAATTATGACTAACCTTTACTGCAAACCAAACAAACCATTACTTTCTCTATAGGTTTAAGACTCACTTCATGACTTTTTCAGAGTTGCAGATCATTGTTTTTTTACCCAATAATTTCCTGCTTTTTATGTTGTCCATCGGCTTGCCAGTCCGCCTGACATTTTCACATACACTGTGCTCATTGCAGACTGTTCTGCAATTTCTGCTTGACTCCAGGGAATAAAACCACATTTGACTTGAAAATTATTTCTGACACAACTTGACTGTTGCTGAAAACAGCAATGGTAAAATTAGATTTCATAATTTTTTCCTGGCTTCGATTATCCACACTGGATATACTATATTTAAACAGTTTTAACTGTGGATATATTTTAAGACATTTAAGTTTCACTCTATTTTAAGAAATAATGTGTCAAAGACAGTGTACATATTTTAACAAACAATGAAATAACACAGTAGGTGACTATGACATCAAAACTAACAAAGGGTCAAAAGCAAAATAATGAAACCTTCAGTAGTACAGAACTTTTTTAATCATTCACTATTTCACGCCGATAATTCATCATTTTAGCACACAGTTTAATTTTGACAGGGCCAGGACAGTAGAATTGTGCCCCTGTTGATTCATCTGTCTGCTCATCGACGGAACAGTAGGCTGAGAAATCCCAGATTTGCAAATATGGGAGACTAAGGTTTGCTACTTATATTAGTGTTGACAGTACCACACAACTGGTTTAGCTTTGCAGGTTTCAAAATTCATACTGACACCCCTGTGTTTAAGGAGTTCTTAAAACAACATTCTGTCTGGATTCTGCTTAAAACTCTCTTCTTGGCAGAATGTTTATAAAGTTTCAGCTATGATCTTTAACATTAGCTCCACATCCATCGACTTAAAAAAAATTTCAGTGAGTTCTGAAGCCTTTTATTTCTTATGCCTTATGCATCATTCTCCCTATTGCAGCAACTTCAGGAAACAAACTACAAGCCATTGAGTGGCTGAGGTGGTGCCGTTACTTGTCTGACGCGCTCGTAAAAAAGATTCCCTGAGATTGAAAAAATGCCTTTCATTACTTTATTAAGGAAAAAAGATAAACAACTTAGAGTAAGGTGTCCAACAATATGATTTAATGAACACAAATCACAACGATCTCGGTTGATAGCGGTCAACAAAAAATACAACGGCCTACACCCCCACTCTCCTTCCCTGACATTCCAACAGGTGGGTTAAAATGCCCAATCACAAAATCTCCACCCATATTTAGTTGACCTACGTACTGATAAAGAAACAATAAGAAAATTATAACAATTCTAAATCCAAACAATTTAATATCTAACTTAAAATTACCTTAATTTCATTTATGGCTCCTACACTCCCCTCAGTGATTAGTTTGCCCAGTTTTACTACTTCTAAATCTTAAACTGTATTTTCAGTAAAATTGTTTCCACAGGAAGTTAGTTTAAAAAGCAAATCTAAAGATTTTCTCTGGTGATAACATCTAATACTGGTATCCAAAGGAAGAATTGTTCCTGTTTACAGTCAACAGTCAATATGAATAGATAAGAAAGAGAGGTAATAAACAGAACATGATCACTGTGTTAGGAATAACCTTTATTAATATGCTCATAGCTGTTTTTCCCATTTATACTATATTTAAAAAATAAAGTATAAGTTCTAATGTTTCCCTTGTGTTACAATAGGATAAGAATGCTCATAAACATACAGTACAAGGATAAATGGCCCAAGGATTGTCATAAATGACCTGAAGCTGGGGCACTGGGGTAGATAGTGGAGCAGCTGATATTACTGGTTTGTTTAGAAAGCTACAGCACACTTAGATTAAGGGATGAACACCCGCTACTACACATCTAACAGATAGACACCACAATGGTGACACATAGTCTACTGATAATCACTGGGGAGAGCACATCCATTGCATTGGAGTGCAGATATAAAACTGGTATGTGACCTTCTATCGGGGCTCTTCGTCATGCTCTAACAGGACGGCGACGGTCCGAGACGGGAGCCTCAGCGCTGGATCTCTGTAATCATTCCTCTGCCTTTTAATTTAGATTAAGGATCTAAGTTTAGGAAACTGGTTGAGAGTCGTTTCCTTTAAGAGTCTTTAGATAGAGTGTGTGATCGCTTCATGGGGAACAAGTACCGGAGGAGCTCCGAGGCGTCTGACCGCCAACAGGGTGCAGTAGCCACGGACAACTGAGAGGACAGAACGTCCTCCAGCTGGGCTGGGGATGGTTCTGTCTGGCATCTGACTCAGTCTGTTCTCTGATGCAGTCATAATACTGATAAAACACAACAACAGACTGGAAAGTTAATGAAAGAAACAACTGTAAGAAGCTATCTAAGAAACCAAAGAAAATAAAACATATATACAAAAAAAGCACAAATACATGAAATCACAAGCTTAGTAAGATCAATGTTTCATGTCTTCGTTTCAGTTTGATTGTTCAGTATCTCCATGTTTGGGAGTAATTCATCCTTGTTTGCGCCTCTACAGAGCTTCTCTGGATACAGACAGCTTTGATGGTCCTTTTAAATTATGGAAAACAATAGTATTCCATGAAATAAAGGACTGTGGTGTGAATTTGTCATTGTTGTAGATTATTGCTAGTTTTAGGACTTTTAATTATATCTGTGTTTACATATTCAATTTTTGCTTGCTGTGTTTATTTGTGTTTAGTTTTTTCCTGCAGTCATCCTATCTTTTTAGCCTTAATAAACTAACCTGTTTACATCTTGAAATCACTCCTCCCAAAATACAGTCATATTCGACACATTAGAATTTGAGGCTCGTTTGTTAGACCTTTTAGAAATAACAACCCCTAAGCAGGTATTAAACATCATTTTCATCAAGCACACATTGTTCTGCTATGATCGATATATATGCTTATATACACTCACTGGCCACTTTATTAGGTACACCTGTCCAACTGCCTGCTAACGCAAATTTCTAATCAGCCAATCACATGGCAGCAACTCAATGCATTTAGGCATGTAGACATGGCAACAAGATCATAGATACAAGCGGTTGAAATTAGCTTCCTCCACAGGGTAGCTCATAGGTTGGGGAGCTCGGAATACGGGAAGGGCTCGTAGTAGAACCACAGCTCCTCCACATCGAGAGGAGCCAATTGTGGTGGCTTGGGTATCGGAAGCCTCCTGAACGTCTCCCCCGGGAGGTGTTTCAGGCACGTCCCGCAGGGGACTGACTAGAACACGGTGGAGGGAATATGTCTCTTGGCTGGCCTGGGAATGCCTTGAACTTGGCATCTCTACCAAGTCTGCTGCCCCCGTGTCCCGATCCCGGATAAAGCGAAAGATGATGAGTACAAGTACGAGTACAAGAATTGGCCCAAGCGCTGAACCCTGTGGTACTCCACAAGTAACCCTGGAGTTTGAAGATGATTTATCATTTACATGAACAAACTGGAATCTGTCAGACAAATAAGATTTAAACCAGCCTTGTGCTGTTCCCCTGATCCCCACAGCATGTTCCAACTTTCACAGTGAATATTGTGATCGACTGTATCAAATGCATCACTGAGATCTAACAGAACAAGCACAGACACAATTCCATTATCTGAGGCCAAGAGAACATGATTAGTGACTTTAACCAGTCCAGTTTAGTTCTATGATGAGCCCTGAAACCTGACTGAAACTGTTCAAACAGATCAATACGGTCTAAATGCTCACACACTTGATGAACAACTATTTTCTTCTGAATATTAGATAAGAAAGGATGATTAGATATATTAGATTAGATATGTAATTTAAGTAAAGAAACCTTACAAACCTGAGGAATGTATCCATTTACTAAGGACAGATGAATCATATCACATCTAAAATGGGGGCTTAAATAATTTGGTTGGGTTTGGTTCTAACATACAAGTTGAAGGTTTAGATGAAGCCAATATTTTTAACAACTCAGAAAGCTCAATTGGATCAAAACAGTCCAAACACAGATCAGGTTCTACAATTTCCTCCAAGGCTCCAATCCTGTCTTACATACTAAGGATGAAGTAATCATGTTTGAGAGTTTGCCAATGATTATATTTTTGATAGAACAGAGATAAAGAAGGTAGAGGATTCCAAGTACTTGAACAGTGAACAGTCTGGAGCAATGGTGAGTGTGGAAAAGGTTAAGGTAAAGAAACATGTTCACGCAGGGTGGAACGGGGGAGAAAAGTGTCAGATATGTTGTTTGATAAAAGTATCAGTGAAAATGAAAGGAAAGGTGTACATGTCGCTGGTGAAACCACTGACGGAGATTTTACAGACAGTGACACTGAGGAAGAGACAGGAGGCAGAGCTGGAGGTAACAGAGATGAAGATGTTGAGGTTCTCTTTGGGAGTGACGAGGATGGATAGGATCAGGAATGAGTACTTCAGAGGGAGAGCTCATGTTAGATGTGTTGGAGATAAGCCAGAGAGGCCAGACTGAGATGGAGTGGACATGTACAGAGGAGAGAAACTGAGTATATTGGTAGAAGGATGCTGAGGATGACACTGTCAGGCAGGAAGCCTAGAGGAAGAGCAAATAGAAGATTTTTGGATGGAGTGAAACAGGAACGTAGTTGGTGTCAGAGAATAAGATACAAAAGACAGGGTGACCTGGAGACGGATGACTCTGTGGTGATCCCCGAAAGGGAAAAGCCAAAAGTTGATGCCTTCTCTACGCATTATTTTGTAAGGTTGGGCTGTGTTTTCAATACAGTCAACTCAGCAGAGGACTTTGACTGGATAAGACATTGGCGCATTGTGTTACCAGCCTGTAATACTGCCAGAGAAAATTGTGCTAACCATCCTAACACACATACCCTCTGTTAGCAGCTTTTTCATTGCATCCATAATAGCACTGTGTCTATTGTCTGAGTGTGTGTGAGTGTGTCTGTACATGTCTTGCTCATTCCTCCACAGCTTAGGAAAACAGTGAGTGTTCAAGCAGGTAGTCACAACAGTCCAAGCTACAAGCTGAAACAGTTTCTGTAGAAATTTAAAGCTGGTTGACACTTCCTCTGACACCACCAATATATTATCCTAAGCTCTTGTGTTGTAAAACTTTGGGAGCAGCCTGTGAGTAATAGAGTAATAGACCTGTTATCGGCAGGCTGTGAAGTACTGGCATTGCTATATTTTCCTCCTCAAATCAAATGAATCTGAAACTCCCCCTCCCCTTGAAGGTTTGGTCAGAAATGGCGTGAAACAGAGGAGCCAGACCATGCTTGAGCTTGCCTGCAAGTTATTGCACTGTGCAACAAAAGGGTGTTGACCCACAGTTTCAGAAGCTCTTTGTTTCAGATGACAGCCATTACTCTTCATAACAACCCTGCTAAACATGTGCTAATAGTGTAAGACAATATTACAGCAACCTGGTAAACTCTGTGGAAATGACAGATAACATCGGTTGACTATATTAAGCAACCTCTTTCCCCTAATGGTGATCTAGAGCTTATATGAAGAAACACAGTTGCAGGATAGACCTAAAATACAAAGTTAAACCAATATGCTTCTTGTATCAGAAGCATAATGGTCCCAAAGCTGAAGTTATGCAGTAACTAGGCAGTAATTATCTGATGTATTAAGCTAGGTTTTTGGGTTAATGAGCCAATTCTTTTATGTTTACCCTGAATGTCCTTATTACCTTCTGGGTGTCTGCAATGTCCCAGTGGCTTTGTACAGTATCCACGAAACCTTACTTAAGCCTTAAAAAACTATGTCCAGTTGCTAGCTTTCTGTGAATTACCTGTGTGAATGCCTTATAAACTAATATAATACATGCACATCAAGACCACCTTAAAGATCTGTGTTGTTCGATGTTAACACATACCACAGCACATGTTGCTAAAGTGCATTAATATGACACAGATCACTTATAGGCTTCTTTTTTTCCTTTCCGTTTCCGTCTGGATGTCGATTGCGTTTGAAAAAATCCCAAAGCAATTTCTGATTATGTTTTTTATATATCAAACGGAGCACTATAGAGAAAATGTAATGCTCCACTTGTGAAAGTAAATCTGTTGGCCTTCTTCTTGGCACTCAGACAATAATTCTGAGTGCTACTCTGTCAGACAGGACATGGAAAAAAAAGAGAGCAGAGGAATGAAGGTCAGCAGGAGCAAGCCAGAATAAATGTGTGTGAATAAGGAGCATAAGTAGTGAAAGCAGTAGGCTTTTAATACCTAGGGCCAACCATCAAAAACAGCAGATAATGTAAAATAGAGGTGAAAATTAGGGTGCAGATAGGAGATGAGCATCAGGAGTAGGGTGTGACTATGAATATGGTTTGGAGATAGTGATACTGTCTAAAAGACAAAAGGCTGAGCAAGAGTTGGCAGAGTTGAAGATTCTGAGATCTCATTGGTAGTGACCAGAATAGGCAGGTTTAGAAATGAGTGGATCAGAGGAACAGCTAAGGTTTGCCGGTTTGGAGATGAAGTGGAGAGGTAAAGTGGAGATGGTTTGGACAAAAGATAGTGGATATATTGGAAAGAGGATTTTGCAGATGGAGCTGCCAGGCAGGAGTAAAAGAAAATGACTCCAGAGAAGATTCATGGACATAGTGAAGGAGGACAAGGAAATGGTTGGACAGGCAAAGTTGGAGGCAGGTGATCCTCTGTGGTGACACCTGAGGGGAACAGCCGAAAAAAGAAGTAGTTGTCTAGATGTCCATGGACCATGGAGGTTTTTTAACTCCATAATGCTTGCTGTGTTTGTAACGTCGGGATATTGAGTTGTAAATAGGAAAGGTTAGAGTGGTTAAAAGAGTAAGTGTACGATGGGCAAGCTATGGTGGCATTACAATGAGTAATATGAAAAATTATACAATAATTAGAATTATCTATAGAATAATGTTAAAGTCTGACTCTGTGATTGCATTTGATATGAAATAAATTGAATTACTTTTACTGTACCACATTTTTAGACATGATCATACTGGTATTTGCTTTAAAAGTGCTGCATTGCCTCCACATTTGTTTCAGGATCGATTTTAAGATTGATAAAATGGTTTTTAAATGTCTTTCAGAGCTGCTTTTAACTTATGAACCCCCTCAAACCCTAAGGTCCTCTGGTCTATTAACAGTTCAAGAGTCAAAACACACACTTACGAAGAGTCTTCTTTCCAATTTTTGGCCCCCGTCTATGGAATAATCTGCAAGAGCACCTGAGGGTTGTGGAAAATGTTACTGTTTTTAAGAGAAGGCTTGAGACCCTCTTTTTTAAACTGCATTTCCTGACTTGGCTCATCTGTGCACTGTCTTTACATTTTACTATGAAGGTAATTTTTGGGCAAAACTATTTGTGCATTGTAACTGGGAATTTGAAGTCACATAGAGAAATGCTATAGGAGTTTTGTAATTGTAGAATGTTTTTTGTTTTTCACAAATACAAAACAACAGTTACGCCTCTTCAGTATCTGAAGTACAAGTGGACAAATTGTATTCTTGCATTCACACAATAAAAAATACTTACATTCACAGTTTTCCTCCAATCGTTCCAAAACAAATGGTGGGAAATAAATTCACACACCTGCATTAACATCTTCTCACAAACAGTTTTTTTATAAATTTTTTTGCCTTTAACACAAACACAAACAGCTTATTTTAAAAATATCAAACAGAGCATTACAGCTGGCACTATAATGCTCTGTTTGATATTTATAAAAGAAACTTATTAGAAACTGCTTTGGGATTATTTCAATTGTTATCGAGACGGAAACGAAAAGGAAAAAATAAGAAGCAAGAAAAAGAGAAAGGTGGGGCCAAAAGGAAAAAGGGAGAGAAGGAGAAAAGAATGGAGGGGAGAAAGATGCTTCCACACCTGCAGAAACATATATAATAACAGCATTGTTACCAAAAAGTACATGGTTCTAATGAACGCAAGATGTATTTAGTGGTAACTGTGGCTCAACACAGAACAGTTGTCTATCTGTTAACACCTAAATCTAAACACCTGTGGGTTTGAGTGTGAGCACGCTTGTGTATATAAGGTTTCTCCATAAAAATATGCAATAGTGAGTGTGAGGAGCCACAGACCTGCCTGCCTGGTCCTGAGACAGACACGGAGGAGATCCGAGCCACAACCGGGTCTACCACAACACTCCCAGAGAAGAACAAGGGAGAATCCCAGGGGAAACACCCAGCAGCCACAGTGCAGAAGCCCCAGGGAGCTGTAGCGATGAACCCACTGTTAGGATTCTGGCCCGTCTGCCTGCTCTGCTCTCACTCATGCAATTAACTCATCTGCTTCACCTGTCTGCTGCTGCGCTGCTGCGCAATCACCGTCATGCCACACACCTGTGGAGCTGCAGTTATATACAGCCCTCTGACAGGCAGACGGTGCCAGATTTTCGAAAACATTTGTGAGTAGTTATCCAGCGTACCTTCCTGACTGATCTCGTTCCATGACCTTGCCTTGCCTTACGGATTATTCCCTCTTGCCTGCTCCTTGTCTGACGGATTGGATTTTGGATTTCAACTCTGTTTTCTGCCTCTGGTTTATGTCTCTGCCTGCCCCTTGTCTGATGCCTCTAGCCCTGGAATTCGACCCTGTTTCTGTCCCTGGATTTACGTCTCAGCCTAGCCACTGGTTTATTCAGCCTGAGTCCGCCTGGCTCTCTAGTCTGCCTGGACTTATTGTCAAGAGGACAATCACAGCTCTCTGTGTTCCTGTCACAGTTTCAGCTGGTTCCCCGGAGGATTTGGATCAGTCGGCAATCCGACTTCAGCCTGTCGGACGCTTCCTCATTAACTGTCTGGATCGCTTCCTCCTCTGGATTCTGTGCCCCATCACCAGACTGAGAAGTGGTTCCTGGAAGCTGACTGCTGCTCTTCTGCTCTCTGATCCTGAGTTTCTGAATAAACCCTTTTACTTATCACTTTGTGTTTGGCTGAATTTGGGTTCTCTGTCTCTGGTCGTGATACCCACATTCCCTGCCGGCAGCTCTGGGTACAGCCATGGACCCAGAGCCCCGAGACCCGGGACACATCACTACGCAGACAGAGGCCCGACAGAGCCCAGGGGCCCAGGGCCCAGCAGTTGGTTCTAATCCAATCTTTCTAATAGAGGTAATTAGCTCATTAAATCCTCTGTGGTAAGGAATTCATCCTGGGCTAGAAGAAAAATGATAATATTAATCCTTGAGGTCGCTACTGTGAGGCAGCTGTAGTCCCATCATTCAAATAGTAACAGTCATGGACACTCACTGAAGTCTAAGTAGAGAAGCTGGGCCACTGGTGGGTCCAAACGTTTTAAATACTAATAATGTTTGGCTTTCACTGGTATGAAATTGTTGTAATACAATCCTTCTAAGAAATCTAAAAATCTATGAATCCTTCTAAGAAATCTAAAAATCTCTGGTCATTGGTGTAAAAACAGCTGTAGTAAAATTTTCAAATACTAATAATATTTGGCTTTCGCTGGTAATCCTTCTGAGAAATATGAAAACCTATGAAAAGTAATGAAATCACACATTTAGGTAAAGTAAGATAAGAAGAAAAAATCATATTTCATATATATTTTTCATAAATATTTTCTGAAATAGTACAAAAAACCTCAGCAGGGGTAAGCAACACATGGATATGGTGGAATCTTGAGGGTGCGAATTTATATAAGTCTGAGTGTGTTTGCAAGAATTAGACCGTCAACACTGATAGAAGCGCCATTGTCCTTGAGAAGAGAGGTGGAAGTTTTATCAATCGGCCGCATAGTCCTATCAGCACACAGCTGGTAGGGGAGTGCTGGGGAAGAGCGTCGTGTTTATATAACATCCAGGAGATATTTTGTCGATAGCCAGTTAGCAGAAGTTGCCAAGGCCACATTGGGGTGCCGGATTTAGAAAAACAATAAATGTTGTGGTTCAGGCAGTTGTGAATTTCAGACCACCTTTAGAGTTTTGCTGGTATGTCTCAATTGCGAATCCAAATAGCCAAATTTCTGGTATTTGCAGATCTGGAGCGTACAACTTCTCCAAGATTATATCCTTTTAACCTCTGAGTCCAACCGCTGCCAGGCTGCGATTCTGTTCAAGAATCGTGTCCAACTTGCAATTCTGCTCTCTTAACATTTCAGTCTGAGTGTTGATCGCTCTACAGACTCCATCCAGCATCGCAGGCAGGTTTGAAATGCTTTGAACAGCCGCCCACGTTTTGCGTATCACTCGATAAGCCAGGTAACCACCAACTCCAAAAAGTAGAAATCCTGTTATCAAAAGTCCAAATATGTACACATCTTTTACGTCCGCGACCGACATCGTAGTCAGGTACACAATCTTCCACTGCTGCCAAGAATCCATTGTGTATCCAGAGAAGAACGTCCCGTCTGGACAAGAGGGTCTCCTTTACCCTGTCTTCCCATCGAAAAAAATTTGATCAATTACGTTGAGTCCAGCTGACCAAATCCCTAACTTACAAGTTAGGAGGATATGCAAAGCGAGGCTCTGAGAAAAATGCAGACAAAAAGCAGAAGCAGGGATCAGCAGGGAGGGAGGGAGAGAAACGCATGTGTCTTCCACCGAGAGCAAGAGAAAAAAACCGATGACATGATTTATTGTGGGTCGAAACGGATTGCTCAAACGAAAACAGTCATGGAAGTGGAGAGAGAAAAGCTGTGAATAAAGTTGTATATATTAGGCTTTCTGTAAAACAAAATTAACTTTTACAATGTTTTTAGGCGTGAATGTAGCTGTGTAAATCTGAAGTAAATGTTCGGCTTATCAAGATAGCGCTTCATTGCAAAAGAGCTGTGATGTATTTGGACATGTGCTCTCCCGCTGTGCCGACAACCTGCTCGCCTCGCAGCTGATAGGATTGTCGAGGTGCTTTAAACATGGAGAGAACAGCCGACTCCTGGCACATTGTTTTCAAACTGCTGCTAGGTTTCCCCAGTGGGTGGAAATTAAACTGTGCTACAGAAAAATGTATTTTAACTTTGTCAAGAAAGTTCATATGTTAATGGTCAAGTTGTTAAAAAATAAATTAAACAAATTATATTCATCGTCAATGTATTTTATTTACAATGTTATATTTTTATATCTATGAACACTAAAAATATTTTGAACATTTTAAATGGCTGATCAATGAACGAGAATAAAATAAAAAGACATTTTAAAGGAAGGAATATATGTCATCAGGAAAATAAAAACCATGCACATTATTTACAATGGAGAAAGTGGGATTAACTTTCAGGCTCCATCTTTACAGGTTCACAGCTCCATGCGTGCTTAACGCTGTCATGGTTTCTATGTGAAGTGTGTGAAGTTACGCTGTGGGAATGGCAGGAACAGCTGGTAAAGGCTAGACCATCCAAATTCACAGCCAATTACTATCGGCCTTTGCGACATCGAAGGACCCGACCCACGTAGACCGGTCCTTCGAAGGATTTAGCCCCTGAATTTGGACACAGCTTATGTCGGCAGTCTGCAGGTGAACATCAACCATTCAGCGCATATTAAATCGACCAAAAAAGTTCCAATAGCTCCTCAAGAGACAGAAATTGAAGCATTGTGTAATGAATGTTTATTTAATGAACATTTAGCAGAACAACGAGGACTCTCGGAACCTTCATAAAGAGGGTGGTCGTTTGCATAATTGGAACGGATTAATAGACGTGTAAATCTTGTTCTCCCGGTGATTAGTACACCTGCCAGAAATTTGTTGGACAGCCATTTTGTTTGTGATGTCAGGGAGCTCGAAACGATCTAAATACCACAAAGGTGTAAATTTAAATGTGTAAATTACTGCTTGATTTATGTTTATTAAGGCGTTTAAGATGTAAGATAACATGTTATGTAACCTCTATCCATCCTCTTACACGTTGACGATCACCTTACAATAAATGCAAATTACTGCTAACGTTTAGATTTTATGTAGTCACAAATATCACTGTTAGAAATGATTGGTACAAGCGACAGTTTACTTTAAAACAATGAGAAGCCATAAAAACAGTCTTAGAATCACATTTTTTACATCAGAGATGACAACAGGGTAATTGCTGAACAGAATCCCAACATCTTCAGCGAAGACTGATGAAGGGGCATCTGCTGTAGCCATGGTGACAGAAAGTTTTACTGAAATTCTGAAGAGCTTCATTCTTTTTTACCAGTTTGCAGCCCAGGGAAATGACAAGTTATTGAAATCCTCCATAATTCCCTCCTTCTTCCTGGTTTTAAAACAGATTTCAACCATCCCATTTAGTTATAAATTGCATCAACTGTTCAGTATCATGAAGTAGGACACACAAAATCAATACAGTTGCCCATTTTCGTTTGGAGTTGGTGCCCATGAAGATAATGCTAAGGTTATAAAGCTATAATCAAAGCAAAGGGTGGCTATTTTGAAGAATCTAAAATATAAAGATGTTTAGTTATTTCAGAGTTTTTTTACTATATAAGTCCATGTGTGTTCATTCACAGTTTTGTTGCCTTTGGGGAGAATCTACAATGTAAATAGTCATGAAAATAAGGAGACCCATTAAAGAGACCCATTAAGTGTATCAGTTAAGTGTATCAAAAAAAGTGTATCTAAAACTTTTGACCGGTAGTCTATGTACAACTGAATATTAGGGCCAGGCTAAGATATATATATATATTTTTTGGAAATTATGAGAATAAAGTGGTAATATTATGAGAATAAAGCATTTTTTTTAAGAGAACTCTTACAAAAAGCACATGTGTTAAAGTGAGCAATATTGAGCATCTTTTGAAGTTATACTTTATCTGTTTCACAAATAAAGACATTCTTAATCTTTTAAGCACATCAGCATCAGATTATTAGCAATATCTCTCATGCCCACAAAGGTTGTGTGCAGGTGGTTCTATTTCATCCCTACTGACCACTAGAGGCTGTGCTTCAAGCACTGAATGATAATTCGTGCGCATGCACAGGTTCAGTACTAATGACAACAAAGTCACCTGAGACCTATCGGTGATCCACGTGAGTCTATATAGCCACATGACACCGGACGGTCAGTCCCTTCTTTCTTCTCGCTCACAAGTTGGTTGAGTACAAGTGTTCCCTTGTATTCTTTGCTTCCTCTGTACTCTTTGCAGCTTGCTGCTGGTAGCCTCATTACCGATTGTGGTCGGAGCTGCAGGTGGATTTCGCCCTCCAGAAGCTGCGCAAACTGCTTTTTGTTGTCAGTTTGTTTGGTTTCTATGACTCACCGGTAGCGTTTTCTGCTCGCGCTGAGTCCTTGTCTCCTCTACATTTATATGCGTAAGCAAAGTGGTGGTGCTGCTCGACTTGACTTCAATACTTATTTTGTTGGTTGTGTTCGAGGCATTTCAGTATGGTGCTCAACAGTCGTTCTGTTCATCCTGTTTGGCTCTGCTTAGCGGACAAACAGCAAACAGCATTTAGATCAGCTCACAACAGAGTTAGCCCAGATCAAAGCCTCCTTCAGTCTCTCCAGGAAGATGGTGGCCATGGCTTCCCTTCCTATGCAGGGTGGGGCCTCAATCTGCGAGGACGATGCTCTTTCGTTTGCAGCCTCGAGTACACTTTTTTGTGAGGACTTTCCGGAGCTGAGCCCCCAGGGCTCCGTTGGGACTTCAGTGCCTCTCAGGAGGTTCACGGGAGCCGGTGTCTGTGGCTATTAGAACAGCTCTGGGCTGTTTGCAGCTGGATGCTCTGCCACCCCAGTCTGCTCCATCTAGCTCCTTCTTTAGGCGTAGTAATGCCAAGGCCACCTTTGTGGTTCCTCCCTCGTGGAGTACATCCGGGAGCAGCGTACCTGTTGGACGGACACGAGAGCCTTTTCACGCCTGACGGCGCATGACAGGGCCCTGGCTGCCCTGCATGAGGCTTCCAGGTTTGGTTTGAGCCGCATGGCCCCAGTAGAACCTGGCATTGCCTCTCTTATTGTTCCTCCTGATGAGGCGTTGAGGCCTAATGCCAGATGTCCATGATCACAATGCTGTGTCATGGACAATCTGCTCTGTAGGGCCTACGACTCGGGTGCCCGTATGGGCAGGATCGGGAACTCACTCTCCCATCTGATGATAGGCTCGTCATCCTTTTTGGAGTCAGTTCTGTTGGGCAGGGCCTGGTAGATCCTGGTAGGCCTCTCCACTCTCCTCTCTGCAGAGGAGGTCCTCCTATTCGGACTTTCACTTTCTCCCCAAGTGTTCACCAGGTGTGTCGCGGCAGCCCTCTTACCCCTGGAGGTGCAGGGGCTGAGAATCCTGCCCTATTTGGACGACTGGCTCATTGCTGCAGCAACCCACGACCACATGAACCACTTGGGCCTTCGGTTGAACATGAAGAAGAACACCTCTGCTGCCTTTTCAGGAGACCTGGGCATTTTGATGTCTTCTGTGAGGATCTACATAGAGAATAAATAGTCATAAACATAAAGAAAACTAGTAAATGAGAAAGTGTTTCTAAAACTTTTGACCGGTAGTGTATGTCCATGCAGCAAACGTGTATGTCTCTATTCATTCATTTTATAACGGCCACTGTAATTTTGAATAGTCAGTTGGTGGCGGTACTGAACCTATGCGGTGGTTTCTTGGGCATTGCCCTGGACTCTGCCTCCATGATCGCCTGCCCTTTGCCTCAGCGGCCCAGCACTATTTTGGACATACTGCCGGAGTTCCAACGGGGCAGGGCGCCACCCTTTGCCCTGTATCTGCGCCTTCTGGGCATGCTCATGGGTGCGTCAGGTGTAGTACCCCTCGCACTGCTGTTGCTGTGGCCCCTTCAGATGTGGCTGACCGGCCTATCTCTGGATACTGAATGGCATGTTCACAGGGGCAGTAGGCTTCGGGTTTTGCTTCAGTGCCTCCAGTCCCTGTCTGGAGGCAGGGACAGGGCCAGGCAAACACATGGGACGTGGTCTCCCCTACAAGGCAGGGAGCACGTCTATGTCCTTGAGTTACTGACAGTGTTCCTGGCCCTTCGGAGCTTCCTTCCAGGATTGCAGGGCAGACATGTCCTGGTGAGGTCAGACAACACCACGGCTGTCTGTTACCCCAGTCAGTCGTGGCAGATGGCCGCTCACACTGAGCCTGGTTCTGCTGGAGGTTTCTTCCTGTTAAAATGGAGTTCTTCCTCTCCACTGTTGCTACATGCATGCTCAGTATGAGGGATTGCTGCAAAGTCAACGCCAGTGACTGTCCACTGTCGCTACATAAAATCAGTATGATTCGATTGAACTGACTTTGTGAAGTGCCTTGAGAAGACATGTGTTGTGAATTGGCGCTGCATAAATAAAACTGAATTGAATTGAATTGTTAAGTCAATCATCAAGGCAGGACCATGTCACAGAAGCTGTCATTCTTGACTCGCAGACTCCTGACATGGGGTGGCCTCGCACTTTGCCATTCTCAGGACGGCATACATTCCAGGCCCGAAGAACACACCTGCAGATTTTCTGTCCCATCAAAAACCGCTTCCGCGAGAATGGTTGCTTCATTCGGAGGTGGTGAGTTGCATCGGGTTGACCTTCGGCAGAGGGGAGCTCGACCTGTTTGCTTCCAGGGAAGCGTTTCACTGTCCCCTTTGGTTCTTCCTGAGAGACTGCGCCAGTCCTCTGGGCTGCGATGCGCTGGCGCACGATTGGCCCTGATCTCTCCTTTATGGTTTTCCCTCGTTCTGCCTGATCTTTCAAACTCTCCTGAGAGTTTTTCAGGAGGGGCACAGGTTCCTCTTTGTGGCCCCCTTCTGGCCTGCGAGGACTTGGTTTCATCTGCTTCACAGGCTTTGCTCTGGCTAGCCGATGCGCCTCCCCTCCAGTAGGGACCTCATGTCCCAGCTTGGGGTTCACATTCTCCACCCCAAATTGCCTCCAGCTCTGGTTTTGGCCTCACAGCAGTAGATTCACGCAGTTGTATTCACTGATTTGTGTTTGTGTTAAAGGCAAAAATTTCATTAAAAACGATTGTTGAGAAGATGTTAACACAGGTGTGTGAATTTGTTTTGAAACAATTGGAGCAAAACTATGAATGTAAGTGGTTTTTGATGTGTAACTCAAAGAATACAATTTGACCACTTGTACTTAAGAAACAGAAGAGGTGTAACTGTTGTTTGGTATTTGTGAAAGACTGATCATATCCTACAATGACAAAACTCCACAGTTACAATGCACAAATAGTTTTGTACCAATAGTTTTGGAACAATTGGAGCAAAACTGTGAATGTAAGAGGTTTTTTATGTGTAACTCAAAGAATATAATTTGTCCACTTGTACTTAAGACTCTGAAGAGGTGTTTTGTATTTGTGAAATACTGAAAAAAATCTACAACACAACTATTGTAATTCTATTACAAAACTCCTATAGTATTTCTCTCTGTGACTTCAAATTCAGAGTTACGATGCACAAATAGTTTTGCCCCAAACTTACCTTCATACTTTACATGCACATTTCTGTTCTTTTATGTTTGGATGCTTTTAATACGGAGGGTGCTACAGATATTTAATATGATTGAATAATTTGTATATCTAGCACCCTGAAAATCTTCAGAACGTGATAATGTCTAAGTCATGGTATATGGATGTCATGGGTCAAGCACTTATTTAATTTAGTAGTGGTCTCAACAGTTCATTTAGTTTATGTTTAAATATGCGCTGAATTACCTTATTTTATTTCATATATTTTGTTATATTACTATTTCTTTAAGAGCGACATGACGTAGAAAGTTCACGACCTTTTGAGTTGAGTCCCTGAGTCCTTAAGTTGTTTTAAGAGTGCAACTTATACTTACATAATCCTACATTATTATATCAGTCCGATTATCACAAATCAAGTCAATAACTAAAAAAGTCTTTGAAGAGAAAGATCGTATGTGTTATGAACCGTATCTAATTGTTTTTTTTTCTCTGTTCAGTTAGAGTAGTTTTTGTTTTTATGACATTTTAAAGATTTGCTACTTTCAGGTCAGTTTAAATCTATTTGAACACTAAACGCTAAAACACTAAAGTAATTTGACCAATTTGATTCATTTTGAAACAAGCTGGGGGGATGATGACGCCATTGGGTGAAATTAAACGTTATATCTCAGAAACAACAGCAGAACAAACGAAAAACTAACCGCTCAGCCTTTTTCTCTGAATTGTTCATGTGTTTGGGGGGTCAGCTTTACTCAGCTAATTTTCATAGTTTTGGAGAACTAATTTGGAGAACTAGATTCCTAGAAAGAAAAGTTGGTTTGTCCAAAGTGGGATAGATGCCATCTTTATGCTTTAGACCATGTTTTCCTCAAAATATCCACCAATTAGTAGCCCACACTGCATCAATATATTCCAGCCTTTTAATACAAGCAAGCTGGGGTTCATCAAATAGACACAAACAATACATCAACCATAAAAACGATAGGGCTCTCTAACATTTTATACTTCTATCTAGGTCAGATTACTTCACGGTGTCGGTTTATGTTTGTTTGTTCACCTAGCTGTATGTTCTAGAGACTGATGTTTGTACAAAAAAATGAAGACACTGAACTGTAATACACAAACAACAGAATAGATAGATTGCATCACTGCATCAGCAGATAAAGAGAATACAAACAGCTTTTTTTTATACCTGGTGTTTAATTAAAAAGTGATTATTACCTATTACCCATAACCTAACTTAAACTCAATTATTACATTACTCCTAAACCTAACCATTAACCCACATAACTCATTTCCCCTTTTGTGGACCAGGCAAAATGTCCACACATTGGTGAATGTCTGCACAATGTTGGTGTTCCTTCAGGAATTGATCCACAAAAGATAAGACAGACATGTGCACACCCAGACCTATCCACCCTCACACACACCCACCCACACACACACACACACACACACACACACACCACCACCACCACTCTTATGTCCAGGTGGTGTGTGTGTGTGTGTTGGATTCTGCCAGTAAACGTGCCCAGACCTGAACCAACATGTTCTCCAGCCAACCTTCCACATCTACCCAAACCTAGTTGACACCCCCGCCACACATCATTCAAAGACTCCAGTAAACACATTTCTTTAGTCCATAGCAGGGTGGTAGATCTCATAGTGTAGCGCTCAGCTGTTTTGTGGGAAACTTTCAGTGTGACAGTCAGCTGTATTCTCGTGTTCTCAGTTTTCTCTGGAAGGATGATCTCAGGAAGGTAAGTAAACAAAGGCAGTTTATTTGGGAAAGGTAAAAAGAGTCTAAGATGTGTTTTCAATTCAGGTCTTTCTGTCCTGGAATACATTTAGACCTCAAGGCCTTCCAAATGCAATGCATTTTTTTTTATGAATTTGCGACATTTGTATCAAATTTTTATATTGAGTATGACTGGATTCTCATACTGGACAATTTTAACATTCATAAAGATAAGTGTTTTAGAGCTCTAGGGCTAACTAGATAACTTTGAACTTTCTCTACATCTAACAGAACCAACTCATAACAAAGGACATGGTTTGGATTTATTTTACAAATTCCGAACAAGACAGATGTGGTTGTGATTGATGTTGCTCTACGTGATCATTGCTGTGTCCTGATTAAAACGAACTTCCCTCATAAGCACTAGCAAAAGTTGATAAGTGGCAATCAAAACTATGCTGCATTAATGATAACGGCATTGTTTTTTAACCAAGGTTTCACATAATCACCTAATATGCCTTTAGCCTCTGTTGATGACTGTGTATATGGTTTTAGCTGTATTGTTTTGACTGTAATGTTTGAAATTTCCCCAATAAAGATTATGAGACTACATCCATTATAACTTAGAGCAGATATCATGGTGTGCTCTTCATCTTGTAGCATTTAATACAGGGACAATAACCCAGCACAATAACCACATGTTTTGGCAGCCATTGCACTTCGTTTGTCCTTGAAAGCTCTGGCAGGAGTCATTTCACTGTCTCAGGGCTTGCAATTAAAAAGAAACCAGTCCATTGACACTTGATCAGTATGTTAAGAAATCTGCCATAATATTGGTTATTGTTAAAATATGGTGCATGAAACCCCTCGACATACCTCTTTGCATCCAGGAAAGTGAGCCACTTGAACCTTGTACACAGGCACACATCTGTATTCACACAAGTTTTAGTGCAGCTGAACCACAGCATTCCATTCAGAAATACAATGTTTTTACTACAGCCTCATGGGGGTTGAAAAGACAGTTTTCTACACTGTCTACTAAAGGTAGAGGTGGAAAAGAACAAATCAAGTGATTTTTTGCCAGGATTTTGGGGCAGTTAGTAGAATAAATGAGTAATAATAAAACCAAAATGTTATTTAAACTGATACAAATTAGCACATCTCATGCATCTCATTTTATCTCTGTTTATTTCTTCTGTAGGAGAAAGTAACGGTGTGACCTGCCTGTTTTGGACCAAGATTAGAAACAGTTGTCTTGAATGATGCCGTTTGACAGATGTCCGTCAACAATGACCTGAGACACTATAAAAATCGATTTTGCTGCATCACTGCATTTCAGTAAAAAACAATTGAACATTTTATGGAAGACATTTGGGAATTTCTGTTCCGAAGACCGTATTTCGTAATTTTTTCATTCTGAATTTTCCATTTCAAAATATCTGACTTGGAACATATTCAGTATATCTAGACCTTTTCAGTCTCCTCGTCCTCCCTAAAACTTCAGAGAACTCTCCGGGCTGCCTTTGAACCTGCATCACAGATTCAAGAATTTTTTTTAATGGTGAATTTGAATTTTTGATTGGATCACATTGTCCAAAGAGAGTGACAGCCATTTAGGGTGTGAAGTCAGCTGGCCCACTTAAAACATCTAATAACACTGTTTGAACCCTGGTGTCACGGACCTGTCAGTCACAGTGTACATCTGCCATTATGGAATCTGTAGCTGCTAGAATGGCTATGGTGAGCGACTCTCCAAACCCGTCGCTAAAATCTAGGACCACTCTGACAACAGATGATGACTCTGTTGTGAGCACTGTCAGCCTTCCCTGCAGCCACTTCCTGTCTGCCAACATCATCACTGTCGGTGAGTGCTTACTTTTGTGACCTGCAGGTGCTTTGAGTGTGATTATAAGTGCTTGTTTCTCTAATTGAGCAGAACAATGTGCCAAAACTCTTCCTGTGTGTGCGGATGTGTGAAGTCAAGTGTTGTGGCAAGCAGTTTGTGGTCTCTGCTGAACAGTTTTATGGGCTGTTGTTTAACCTTATGCAGTTTAACAAATAGTTCAGCCTTTTGTTCAGTATAAAGGCTGGATTATGTACTGTTCTAACATGACACAGATACATTTGGAGTTCTGGGGAATGATTTTCAGATTATGGAACAATTCTTGAAGATGGATGTGCTGATTTTGAGGGTGGATCTCTTTCTGGATCAGAGCCATCTTGTTGAAGTCAAGCTAAAGTTACAGGATTTCTAGAAGAAAGTTGATGCTTCTAATATGAATACTCATGTCTCCTGAAGCCTACTTCTGTTTTTAATATCTGTAACTGGTTTAACCTGATCACTGGTTTGAGTTTAACATCATCTTCAGCTGCTTTCTAATCTCATTTTAAGATGTATGTCATCTCTTTATGTCAGATCCATCTTTTTGAAATGATTGAAATATGACCTATGTAGTGTAAATATAATCTATCAGCTCACTCAAATTGCAGTCTGCAAGGGAAAAGCAATAAAGGCGACTAGCAAGAACAGAATACGCTAGATAGGTTTAGCCTATTGAAAAACAAATTGTGTATCAGTGTGAATAAACATTGTTGTGTTTAACTACAAATCAGAACTGATTGATAGTTTGACCTTCATTTTCATGAGGGATGTCATAGTACCATCAGTTTAAAAGAACTGCAGGCACCAATGGCATTAAAGTAACTCGCAGAACTACTGCCTAATCAGGCAAAAATAGATGTAGATATCACAGAGCTGAATGCTGCCTAAATAATGATATCATTGCAAAGGTCAAGGAGGCAGAAGCGACATTTGTAGTCCTGGAAGACTGATTTTCTTGCTGCTGGAGTTGCTCTGCTTTGTTTGTCTGCATGGCTGAAAAGGACACAAATGTCACTCAGCAGCAGTCAGAACGGCTGATGTGGAGCCCTGCTGCAGGAACGCCACAGAGAGAAGAGAGCATACCCTGAATACACCCAGAAGAATATTAACAAGGAACAATCTAATAACTAGAATTAACCATCTAGGAAGGAACTTAGAAGAAAAACAACAACAGCAAAAGAACTTTAACCGTTTTAATCTTTTAAATAACAGAATGTGTTCATTTTGAAATTATGCATGCTCCTGCTGATTTTATATATATTTTAAAGGTATATATAAAAATAAAATTTTTGTCTTGTGCTGAAGGCAACGTTTTTTGGTGTTAAAAAACAGCCAATAATCTTAGTGTAAAATCAGAAGTATCCCGATATGGATTCATTCATTTTCCACACAAAATGTAAAACAAATGAAAGTGATAAAAATCTTAAATAAAAATTGATAAATATAGGAATACATATGCCTTTTATATTGTATGGCCAAATATAAAATTAAAGTGATTTCAAAATAATGGTCTGACTGACCAAATCAAATCAAATCTAACTTTGTTGTCATTTTAGTTCATATATACCTAGGAGTGGGTATGTACCAAAATGACACTGCACTTTTTTTGGAAATAAATAATCATTATTGTTAAAGATTACAAAATAGATTGTAAAAAATACATACTTCGAACAGAAATTTTGCAAATATTCACTCATTTTGAATTTGATGCTTGCAACACATTCCAACAAAGCTGGGACAGGGTCAACTAAAGACTGGGAAACTCGAGGAATGCTCCAAAAATCCCTGTTTGGAAAATTCCACAGGTGATTAACTGGAAACAAGTGAGTGTCATGAAAAGAATTTAGGGATTTCATCATCTTTGGTCCATAATATCATCACAGGATTCAGAGAATCTGGAGAAATCTCAGCATTTCAGCGGCAAGGCTGAAAACCAACATTGACTGTCCATGACCTTTGACCCCTCAGGAGGCACTGTATGAAAAGCTAACATCATTCTTTAATGGATATTACCATGCGGGCCCAGGAACACTACAGAAAACCATTGGCTGTTAAAACAGTCCATCACTACATCTACAAGTGCAAGTTAAAACTCTACAATGCAAAGCAGAGCCATATATCAACAACACCCAGAACCGCCACGGGCCTCTCTGGACCTGATTTCATCTTAAATGGATTGATGCAAAGTGGAAAAGCCTGCATCTGTGTTGGTATGGGGGTGTGTTAGTGCCGATGGCATGGGTACCAGGTACATCTGTGATGGCACCATTAATGCTGAAAGGTACATCCAGGTTTTGGAGCAACATCTGCTGCTATCCAGCATTGTCGTTTTCGGGGTCGTCCTGCTTATTTTAGCAAGGCAATGCCAAGCCACATTCTGCATGTGTTACAACAGTGTGACTTGGTAGTAAAGGAGTTCTGGTACTAGACTGACCTACCTGCAGTCCAGACCTGTCTCCTATTGAAAATGTGTGGAGTGTTATGAAGCATAAAATACGACCAAGGAGACCCTGTATCAAACAAGAATGGGAAAGAACTCCACCTACAAAGCTTCAACAAACGGTGTCCAAAGTTCCCTTATTGTTGTTAAAAGGAAAGGTGATGTGAAATATGATAAACATGACCCTGTCCCAGCTTTATTGGAATGTGTTGCAAGCATCAAATTCATAATGACTGAATATTTGCAAAAAGACAATGAAGTTTACCAGTTGGAACATTAACTATCTTGTTTTTGTAGTGGATTTAACTACCTACTGTATAAGTTGAACAGGATTAGCAAATCAATGTATTCTGTTTTTATTTACAGAATTCCAACTTCTTGGAGTTGGGGTTGTACAACGAACTTTGATTTAGCCCTTGCATAAAATAAATAAATGCCTTGCACTGTATAAAAAGTAGAACCCAAAATTCTGTAGAACAGTTCTGCATTTAGAAAAACAATCTATCTTATTTCTACATGCTTTTTTGTAGATATATCAAAGAAAAACTAAAGTGTGTCTAAGAGCAAATAGTGATAGTGCCTGCAACAAGGTTAAAATCCTTCAACACCAGTAGACCCCTACGTTTACCAAACCGTGGCGGCCAGGGCACTGTTCTTTGGTGTGGTGTGTTGTGGTGATGGAGCTCGGTGTTGGGACCAGACTTAATAAAATAATAAAGAGGGCGAGTTCCACCATCAGGGCTCAGCAAGACCAAGTCCAGCAGGTGGTTGGGGTGAGGATGCTAAGGAAACTGTATTCTGAGGAATGACTCACAGCCACTGCATGACCTGGGGGTGTTTAGGGAGAGCACCTTCAGTCACAGACTGATATCGCCTCAGTGCAGGACTGAACACAGCAGGAAGCCCTTCCTGCCATCAGTCATTAGACTTTATAATGATCAAGATTAGCTTACATTTGTTTTTGGTGTTTCTTAAGTGCTGCTGCTGTAACAAAGCAATTTCCTGTAAAGGATTAATAAAGTTCTATTCTATTCTATTCTATTCTATTCTATTCTATTCTATTCTATTCTATTATATTCTATTCTATTCTATTCTATCCAAACATGATTGGGCCCATGTGTTCTAATAGTGCTCTTTCTTAGGAATTATTCGCAAGAAGACACTTTCTGTCTGGTTTTCAGTCAGACTAGCAGCACCCTGACCCTAATTGAGACACCATACAGAAAAACACAACAAGAATGCTTGAGCAGAGGAACAACGCTAGTAAATGAGAATTTTTTTTAAACTAAATTTAAATGGATACCATACAAGCCAGGAGTTAACTGTGTACTATTTACTTATTCATAATTGAAGCCACGTATGCACATCTGTCAAAAAATTTGGATCTGACATTTAGTGGGAGTCCTGCAGAGAAAATGTGCTCAGTGCCAATAATGATGGATGGTAATGATGGCTGCAGGTGAGTGAAGAATGACTGCAAACATTTGCTGTGTTTACCTCAGAGTTCAGAATCAGATAGCCAGTCCAGCTGCCTGCTGGATCTGGGAACTTTGTATCTTCAGGGATTCCTGAGAAGACTCTGAAGGTTCGTTTTTTCCTGGTGCTTAAATTTCGCTTAAATTACTTTTTTCACATAAGAAACTGCTTAAGGAGTTAGATGTACTGATATCAGGATCCCAGCAAAGACTGCTGCATAAACTGGCCACAGCAGCTTGGTGGAATGGTTGGCTATGTTCTTTTGGATGTTCTTACATCAAACAAGCCAGTTATAGAATGGGTCTAGTTTGTTTGCCTGTTTGTTAGCAGCATTATTCAAAAGGTGAAGGACTTATTTACATGAAATGAACAAGAGGCTGGTCAGGCCAACTTGGAGTCGAATGATCCAGGTTTGGATTTGGATCCTTAAATTCAGTACATGAGGACTTGCTAATGGGCGTGACCCTCCTTGTCTAAACTCAGTCAGATGTCAGGAGAAATTTATTTCATTGTTTCTTTTTTGTAATTCTAAATATTATTATTGCTTTGTATAAATGTCTGCAGCAAATCTATAATATTTTAAATGATTTTAAAACATTAACTCTAAATATGCACTAATAATAAAACATAAGCTCTAAATAAATATTACAGTCACAAATGTGGAAACAAGTTTTTTTATGTGCTATAGAGCTCTTCTCCAAAAATAAAACGACCAGATGGGGGCAGTGTAACTCCCTAAGCTTAGAATTTATTTCTAAGCCAGACACTTACTATATTGGAACCCTCTCAATATAATTTGAGGATAAAAAACGAGAAAGACTGAGCCTTAATTAAAAAAAAAATATTTTCTTCAGATTTCTCATGATGGAAGGCTGATTTGTAGAGGGAATTGTCCAAATCATCTGCATTCTCCCTTGTTTTCTCTGGATGAAGAGCTTAATGGTTAATGAGCTTCTTTTCTCAGTGCTTGACCTCCCTGGAAATAAAATGTTTCTGGAAGCCATTTTATTTATAGTAATGGCTGAAATGCAAGCTGGAAATTCTGTTGAATTGTGTTGCTTTGGGAATGTTAGGGTTAGGTTGTGGTCCATTCAGTGTTTTTGAAAAGATTTTTATGGAATGAAAACTTACAAAAAAAACCCAAAGTATGTCATTATTATATCATTTATTATAATAATATAAAGTAAATGGGGGCAATGGAACAAGGGAGAGATAAGCGATCACCAGTTCTCATAAGGGAAATTCTTTCAGCCCCTTGGCAATGCACTCCTAAAACATCCTTCACAGGAAAAGTTGAGTCTGACTCTATGTGGACACAGTGTGATCGATAGACACCCAGCCAGATCTTATACTCAACACCAAGCAGGGGGCACCCGCTAAACTCATGACAGTGCCAATGACACGTTGACTGCACATGTGAAAGTGCATTAGAAAATTGTAAAGGGTGTCACTGAAAGATAAATACCTTTTTTAACATAGATCTCCCACACCCCCCCACCAACACGTTGCCCTGGGCAACTGTCCATATGGGCAGCAACTTTACAGCTGCTTTTCTGCTGCATATAAGCAGATTTTTCAGTTGTGACACCTACTGATTAAAAGGGCAAACTGCACAAAGTGAAGTGGGTCTGAAGCACTGATATCACAACTCACTTGCACCAGGACTGGTGCTTGAGTGGGCTTTTGGCCTAGTAGTCAGTGGATTGACTTCCCCTGGTGACCCAGACATAATTAGCTGTCATACCTGAAAGATCCAAAATCCAGGTACAAGCAACTGAAATGAGTGTCCTTCTGAGGGTATCAAGGCTCCAAGATATGCCAAGAAGCTGTTAGGCTGGCTGAAATATTTCTCTGTGTGCTAACTGGGTGAGGGTAATCCTTTTATTTTTTGCTTTAATAAACTAATACTTTCAACCACAGGTATTAGCAAAAACATTAATTATTTAATTGAATTCATGTCTGAAAGTACCAGGTGTCCTTTGGCTGTTTTTCACATGTAATAAATCCTTTTTTCCAGTGATTGGAAAGAAGGTGTTCTAGCAGGCTGCCTGAACTGAGACTAAAACAGAGTGTAACGTCACTGCAACATATCACAGGACATAAATCCTGCCTTTTATGAAAACACAGGCTTTATTGTAGTATTACAAGTCTCCCTCGAACCAAAAGCCTGAAAAACATGAAAACAAATCCATGCCAGCATATATTTTAATGGAAGAACAATTAATTTATTGAGCCTTATCCATGTGTGGAAACCGTAAGCTCTTCTGAGGCAGGACGCAGCTAAAGCTCAGCCTCAATTCACTTACTGTCACTGGACCACTATGCATAGGTGGATTCACCAGAGGCCTCATTTTCTACTATGACTTTAGACACGTAGGGTTAAGATTGATTCCAAGCTGGAATTATAGTCAGTCTAACTGATCTCTGGGGGGATTTCTTTTATGGATACCAAGATACAAGTAGGCCATACATGGGGTAGAAACGCTTTCAGAGTTGTGTTGTTTTTACACAAAAGTATTCACAGCAATGCAGCCTGATACAGTTTTTAACATAGTGAAAATATTAATATTTCATTTATAGAATTCAGCCTACTGAACAAATTTGACACAGACACATTTCAGAAAGAACAGGAAGAGCTTCAATATTTTTGGTAAAAATAAAGAACAGTGAGCAAAAATTACTAAGACAAGACAGTGGATACTGGTTTGAGGATGGGTCAGGTCTGAAGAAAAACTTGGGGGGACCAGAGTGACACGCGTCCATGATCAACTCAAAAACAGTAAAACTTGTCATCCGTCCTGCATCCGTGCAGTCGACTGAATCAGCAAGGAGGAAAACTCATCTCCTTGGAACCAAACCTCTGTGGGTTTTCAACTGAGCCGGAGTGTCGGTGGGGTCTTCGATCAGTATATGAATCTTCTAAACTTCTTGTATCAGACATAATTCCACCTTTCAAGTTCTTCTGGGAATGGCCGTGTGAAGGAAAAGTTCGACTGCAAGTTTCCATCGCTCCAGATCTGAGCCTTTCGAAGTTGAAAGGCCTGTCCATGCCCATGCCATACGCACTGCACTCTATGCTGAGGAAGGAGGATCGGAAACAAGCGTGGCTGGCAGCTTTAAAACTTAAATACCCCCCAAAAGAGAGTTTATGTTTGCTCCTTTCATTTTATCGATAAAAAGCCCACAGAGCTACACCCCGACCTGGAGCTTTATCTGGGCTATGATCGGCCCCCACCAAAGACAAGAAGACGGCTAATCCGGACCTCTGTGAGCCAGACAGCTTCCAGCAAAACGGCAAAATCTGTTCCCGGTGAGTGAAATTGTAAATGTGGTTTGTCCCCGTTTCACATTTTAATCATGCAATCCTTAGCTTTTACTGATTTTTTTGGGTGACACTACATCAGACATGCTACACAAACCTTTGACAATGCATGGCTTCCACATGTAAACACGTAGCAGGCAGCAAGATGACAGCTGCACGTTCCCCCGATCACAGCCTACGGCCAGCCCAGTGTTTCTGTTTCAGTGATCTAAATATTCTGATATCCATATAAGTTATATATCTTCCACAGAATAGCTGCCGCATAACTACATGATTTCCCTAACCTGCTGAAACAGGAACAGCCGACTGTCTTCACCACTCCACTTTCCCTGAGCATGACCCATGCTAAGTGTTTAGCTTGACTAATGCTTTGGCTTGGCTCTACAGCTGCTTTAAGAAAAATAAAGTTGCCTTGTTTCTTGAGCATTACTTTATCGATTTTGTTGCTGTGCAGATAATTATACGCCTCCGTACTCTTATAATTACGTAATTCCTTGCCATCAGCGCCTTCAGAAAAATAAGGTAATTAATAATGTCAATATAGGTAACTTCGGGCCATCATTTAATGTCGTCTACCCAGTCCGTGAGAAGTGTTTGGTGAGGCACTGTTAATTATTTGTCCTCACTGCTTTTTAAAACATCCGTGCAATGTATCCACCTCCGATACGTTGCCATTTACACGAGGTAAAGGAAACAGCAATTAAATCCACAGCAAGTGTGAAACCCCGCAACTGTAAACAACAGTGCAAGTGGAAGTAAAAAACCGGCTTCCGCTATGAATTAGGGGTAATGGCGCCAAGTCAGGAATAGTGTGGATAATCCCAGGTGATGTCAGAGCTGCGACGCCTGTTGAGCTGCACATGTGGAACTGCACAGCCTAGTCGGTCTGTCCGACCAAAATGGATAAGAAGCCTCTCTTCACCCGAGTGTCCAAAACATGCGGCCGAAGGTCTGATGATACGACAACAAAGTCGATCATTGACCTCCTGCCTAGGGTGTCCTGGTGTCAAGTGCACTGGTGGACACCCTTATGTTTGAACATGGTGTTCATTATGGACAATCCATGACTAGCACAGAAGTCCAATAACAAAGCACCACTCGGATTCAGATCGGGGAGGCCATTCCTCCCGATCACGCCTCTCCAGGTGTCACTGTCGTTTCCCACATGGGCATTGAAGTCCCCCAGCAGAATAATGGAGTCCCCGGGAGGGGCTCTATCCAGCACCCCCGACAGGGACATCAAGAAGGCCGGGTACTCCGCACTACCGCTCGGCCCGTAGGCCGAAACGACAGTCAGAGACCTATCCCCAACACGAAGGCGCAGGGATGCGACCCTTTCATCCACCGGGGTAAACCCCAACACGAGACGGCTGAGCTGGGGGGCATCTTCTTCCACTTGACCCATAAATACATGTATATGAAAAGACTTAAGAGGAAAGCTACATTTAGAACCTATCCAAGTATCTGGAAACCCCTGAGCTGAACTGATTCAATCAATTGTGTTTAAACATGAAAGCTCACGTCAGTCTGTAGCGTCGTAAATGTTTTAGAGATCAAGACTAATCCAAAAGGTAAAAAATAATGATAAATCTAAGGAAAATATTTGAAGATAATCATTGGAAACAATGGGTCCAGGAGGCAAACTGAGGTCAGATCAGAAATTTAAAATTGAGTTTTTGTGTTTTAGCCAGCACTGATTTACAGATTTTAAAATTAAGCTCAAAAATATTTGCATCCCTGGAAGATTCAGGTTTAAGTTATCTTTTAATATGACCAAGATGTTTTTTTCTGACTTGAAATATTAAGCTTTTCGAGTGGCCCAGCTAGAGTCCTAAATGGAATCGGATGGAATCTGTGGAGGGAGCAAAAGATTAGGGCAATGTCAAGGAAGCCTTCCAACCTAAGGGCTTGGAGCTCATAAACAAAGATAAATCGTCAAAATTCCAGAGGAAACATGCAAAGGCTGCTCAGCAGTTATAAGAAGGTTTAGATTGAAGGTTTTTCTGCTAAAAATTGAGAAGGATATTAAAATTTTTGACATGCCAGTTTTTTCAAATGTACATAAACAGATAATTTCTTGGTGAATCGAATCCCTATAATTACAAATAAAGATTCTGAATACTATAATAGTTATAATATTATTAACTAAATTACATTAGATTTAACAGAAGACATGACAGTTGGTGCATTTCTGTTTACAAAAGAAACCAAAGATATTTCTTAATTTTTATGGAAAACATTTTATGTACCATAATATAGTGAAATATTAATTTTGGTAAAGTTCAAAGTTAACATAAAATCAAAATATCTTAACAGCTCGTGCCTAACAAGTATGCCAAAAGTACATAAAGTTTGCACAATTTTTAGTTTGTTTTCCCTTTCAAGTTTTAAAAAGATTTTGAAGTAATTTGTACAGAGAAATTGCTCAAAATAGAAGAGTAAGATTATTTTAGAGTTTGTTCAGATTTTGTATTGATTTTTATTGATTACATGTAATATTTGATGGATAGTGCAGTTTTTTTTGTTTTTAATAGAAAGTAGACAAAGTTTGAATGGTGTGTGGAAGACTATGGATGTCCTGATATTCAGGAAGAGCTGCATGGTCATTTGCTAGGGAGTCAACCAGCTACTAAGTTCAGGCCACAGAATATGGACGTCACAGCAGAGCAGCAACAGAGCTGGTGGCTGGGCACTGCTAAAGAGCTGACCTGCATGAAACTACTGAACCACAGCTTTTTCCTGCCACTGTCAGTTAGTTGAATAACAAGAAAATGTATTTACGGGTCCTGCCTCAAATATGGCAGAATATACACATACACACTGCCCCATTACAGCCATTAGGTTGCTTCTATTATTCCAGATCAGCTAATGCTTTTTGTATGTTTTGTTGTAGTGCAGTGTTATAGTGGCACTAAAATCCTTATCTATATCTATCATCAGCTGCAGCTCATCCAGATCAACAGCAGACTGGCGTCCTTAGTTATCAGTCAGCATGATCATGTTTAGCATGATCATGCTGAGTAATTACAGAATAAAACTTTAAATGTTTTCGAGTCTTTACTCTTTAGATAACAGAGACTCTGTAAAAGTAGTCAGGCTAATTTTGCATTCCTGTTTTAGAAATTCTTTCTAATGCTTTTACTTTACTCTGCAGTTTTTCTGTTCCACATCAGTTCAGCAATTAATAAAAAGCTTACTTTTACTTCATCTTTTTTTTTTTACATAGAATCAAACATTGAACATTTTAAAGCACCATCATATTCATGAATGCTGCATTGTGGTGTTACAAAAGCTTCACAATAATTTGACTTTCTTCTTCTTCTTCTTTTTCTTCTTCTTCTTCTTCTGGTGTTTAATGGCGGTTGGCAAGAAACTGTAGGTGTGCATTACCGACACCACTGGTATGGAGTGTGGTTCATCATGGATTAATATCTACCTATATACTTAAATTCTATTATATAATTTTGTTCTTTTTAGAAATCTTAAAATAATTTGTATATGTTTGCTCCCTATTGTCTTTTGTAATGATTCTATTATACTAAACTTTTCTTTAATCCTTTAAAATTCTCTCTTCATACCTCTTCTTTCCAGCTCATATTTCTGACACTCTATAAAAACATGTTCAATTGTTTCATCCACCCCACAGTGGTCACATTGTCCTGTACTATGTTTATTCATTTTAAAAAGTGTATAATTAAGTCCTGTATGTCCTAATCTTAGTCTTGTTATTACCCTTTCCTCCTTTCTGTTCCTTCTTCCAGTTCTTTTTTCACCGACTGCCTTTTTGATCCTATAAAACCATCTTCCTTTTCTTTCTCCATCCCACCTTTTCTGCCATTCTTCCTTCAATTTTTGTTTGATGATGCTTTTTGCTTCTGATTTACTTAAAGGTACTTTTAAAATTGATATGATTTTGTGTTGCCTTCTTAGCCATCTTATCTGCCATCTCATTTCCTTTAACCCCCAATATGTGCTGGAACCCATAAAAATACTATTGATAAACCCATCATTTGTAGTCTGAATAAAAATGCTGTATTTCTAGTAGAATGTCCGGCCTGCTGTCTGAAAGGGTTATGTTTTAAACTCAATAGTACTTGAACTTGAATCTGAACAAATTATTGTTTTTAAAGGTTTTATGTCTTCCACCCACTGTACTGCTAAAAGTATTGCTAACATTTCTCCTGTGTATATTGATAAACCCCTTTTGTGATTCGTTTTTCCTACTCTTTTTTTGAAATTCCGGTACTATGAATGCTATTCCTATTTTATCATTTATTTTCGATGCATCTGTATAAATCTGAAGGTATTGATAATAATTATTAACATATTCCTGTACTATATTTAACTGTAATATACATGTTGTTTTCTTTTTTTTCCATTAATGACATATCTACCTGTGCTTCTGGTAAGATCCAGGGTGGCACAACAGCTACTGGCAATATCGGACTTATTACTGTATTTTGTATATAAAACTTTTCTGTTATTTTATATTTGCTTGGTTTTAATTTGTTGTTAGATTAAAACACATTTGGCTGGAGCAGATAATGACACAATTTGTGATATTTAGAAAAGACTTTCTGCTCAGTCCATCTGACTAAAGATGTTTCTAAACTCAGAGAAACTATGTTTACTGAGGCTCAAATAAACGTGGTTCTTTTCTCATCTATGTAAATTATTTTTTTAAGTTTTACTCTCTCACTCTCTCTCCCACATCTGAGGCTGCATTGTCATAATTTCTTACAGTTCTAAAAAGAAAACTACTATAAAATTGTTTTTCTTAGATTTTAATGGAATCCCCCTAAAAATATTACATATTACATGTGCTATTCAGAAAAATAAAACAGTTAACTAACCAATGGTCCACCCGTGATTAATTGGTTTGATTTATTTCGTATCAATTCTGCACCTTTAAACAACCCAGAGCTGTATTTTCAAGATCTGAACATATGAGAGAGGGAGGCTTACTTTTCTATTTCTACAATGCCTTACTGGCACCAGGAGATATTTTCCTGGTTTACTGAGCAACACCTGTTTCTGTTTACATGTAGAACAGGACTATAGGACCATCTGCAGCCATGAGATGCAATGTAATGATCTGAAGGACCTTTAAACGTGTTTAGTAACTTTAGGATTAAATGCTTTGATTTTAACTAAAGATCAGATATGTTTCACATCATGATGCAGATCCAGCTAGAAGCTCACAGAGAGGGTTCCTACTGTTTTCTATCACGGCCAGGCCATCCACCTTTACCTGTAGCTCAGGTGAAAGTCCCTCATCATAACCCCCCTAACCCCCTCTTGGACCATTGCTCTTATTGTATCTCGTTGCATTTTGATTTACTTGGAAACTGATGTTCAGACTCAATAAGTTCTTTGTAGGCACCTCCTAAAATCTGAGGGTGTCATGATCCTCCTGTGTTTGTGTTTAGAGTTTTTTTGCCTTTTTCTCTGCACTTCCCTGTTATTCATGTTACATTAGATTCATCATTCATTCTTGTGTTTAGATGGCTTTCTTGGATTCTATGGAGGGAAATGTATCTTATTATTCAATCAAACAAAAATTTATTTCAATCAAAAAAATATTCATGATCAAAGAAGTGAAAAAGTTATTTGCAAATCAGAAACTTTTTTGTCAGAAATCTTTGGTTACAAATCTCAAACTTTTGGTTTTGAAGCTCTGTTTTTTTGGTTGAACTCAACGAGTTTTGAATGCGAAGAACATGAACATCTGGAGTAGGACCTAAGGAGGAACAATGTAAGACGTCTTCCTATTGGTTGGTGCTGACTGAAGTGAAGTGATGTCACTGCAGGTCAAGGCTTCAGTGAGTGGACATATCCAGAGAGAGCACGCTACAAAGACAGTGAGTGGCAAGTAATCTTCACAAAATCCCAGCATTCAATAGCTAAAGTGTCTGTCATTTTTAAAGAAGAATATCCTTACACAACTCATGAAGACAGTGTCTTTATTTGCTTCTCAAAGGTGTTGATATATGTTGTACGCCACGGTCCTGCCGGTTAGCATACCATGCTGGCTAAAGTTAGCATCAGGTAAAGTACATAAACTAGACTTGTGTGTAATGTTCCTCTGACTTTATGTTTAATCTGTTAATTAGCGCACTTTAATCGAGCTGCATTGAGCGTGACAGAATGCCGAATTTAGCTGGAGGCAATATGTAATAACTGTGTTCTGTGATGCATCCATGTCTGCTAACTAGCTAGCAGCGATGCTAAAGCTGGCAAAAACTAATGCTGCGGCACAGTGTGTCATAGAGACCACGTTAATTTACACCTCAGATGCTAAAGTGACTGTAATGACAAATAATGTTTTCTTTCTCAACCACATAATTAATGCAGTGAAATATGTGAGTCTTCAATATATATATATATATATATATATATATATATATATTGCTGTGCTATTATATAACTATGGAGTATAGCTAAACATACTGTGAATAAATCATTGTATTAACTGAATGAAGTTTGTACTCATAAAGTATGCTTACAACTATGTGTATTTAAAACTGCTATAATGTTGACCTTTTTACAGGTCAACACATTTTTTATTGCAGGAATCTATGGGACAACAGTTACTGCCCTGGTTTGTTTGAACTGCCACACATGCTATTGCAGCCCTTTCTCTCTCCCTCCTGAGATCTTCATTTGTTTGGTTCGTCTCTTAGTTTAAGTTGTGTTAGATTTGCTTAGTTTGGTTATTGATTGGAGTTTTGGATTAAGCTGTAATTTGGCTTTTGCTTTTTAGGTTAATTTTACTTTAATAAACAATTTTTTTGTTCAAGCAAAAATCCTTGTGTGGTCTTCTTTTATGTTTACCCACCATCCGAGCCTGGTAGACGTAACAGCTATTGCAGAGTCAGAAATTATGAACAAACAATGATTAAATTTGAATAGATGGGTCCTGTTTGTTCTCAAGAGCTGCAGTCTTACAGCTGGGGCAGGTTATGCTGATCTTCCACAGGTGTGATGGGGTACAACAGAAGTCTGAGGTTATCAGTTCTTACATTTCGAAGTTGAAAGGATCTAAAATTTCTATAAACAAGAATAAACAAGGGGTATGAAAGCATGACTGCTTGTATTGATGGCATGTTTATCTACAGAACTTTTCATGAAAAAGTAGAATGTTATCAGTTGTGTGTACAGCACTACAGCATCTAACATGAGAAACTTCATAGACAAAAACATTTGCTAATGTAATCACAAAGTCGTGTTTATTTGGAGATTTATCTTAATCCAAAAGAACATAAAATGATTTCATTATGATGTATAGATTGAGCCATTATCCAGATTACTAAACCCCGCAAAATAACTCACCCAGCCACACATAGACAGTATATTCACTAATTATCTGGAATGCAGTTTAAGAAGTGGGCTGCTGATAACTGATGGAAATGAAATTATTGATCACTTCCCCTAGACGCAGAAATATCAGTACTAAGAAAAGTTGACCTAAAATAGATTACCCTGAATATTTAGTTGACTATGATAGGATTGTTAAAGAACATGCATGATATGGTAAAAGGATTTCATGATTTTGTTTTTGTTGGTGGAGGACCAAAACTAGCTGATAAAATGAATAACTTGCAACAAAATGAGGATACCTGTAAATACTAATAACATTTTTAATATTAAATGTAAGAAAAATACATCTGTAGACTGCAATGTAATGACACTAGTTAAGACTATCCTCCATCCATCCATTCATTGTCTTCCGCCTATCCGAGGTCGGGTCGTGGGGGCAGCAGCCTAGGCAGAGAGACCCAGACTTCCCTCTCCCCAGCCACTTGGGCCAGCTTGTCCGGTAGAATCCCAAGGCGTTCCCACCCATGCCAGCCGAAAAACGTAGTCCCTCTAGCGTGTCCTGGGTCTTCCTCTGGCCCTCCCCCGGCGGGACATAACTGGAACACCTCACCAGGGAGGCGTCCAGGAGGCATCCTAACCAGAAGCCCGAGCCACCTCAACTAGCTCCTGTCGATGTGGAGAAGCAGCTACTCTTCTCTGAGTCCCTCCCAGATGATCAAGCTTCTCACCCTATCTCTAAGGGAGAGCCCAGACACCCTGCGGAGGAAACTCATTTCGGCCGATTGTGTCCGTAATCTCGTTGTTTTGGTCATGACCCAAAGCTCATGACCATAGATGAGGGTAAGAATGTAGATCGACCGGTAAATCGAGAGCTTCGCCTTTTGAATCAGACCCCCCAACCCGAAGATGGCACTCTACCCTTTTCTGGCTCAAGACCATGGCCTCGGACTTGGAGGCACTGATTCTCATCCCGGCCGCTTCACACTCGGCTGCGAACTGCTCCGGTGAGAGCTGTAGATCACAAGCTGATGAAGCCAATAGGACCACATCATCCGCAAAAAGCAGAGACGCAATCTTAAGGCCACTGAAACGAATCCCCTCCGCACCTTGGCTGCGCCTAGAAATTCTGTCCATAAAAGTTATGAACAGAATCGGTGACAAAGGGTAACCTTGGCGGAGTCCAACCCTCACCGGAATTCAATTCAATTCAATTCAATTCAATTCAATTCAATTCAATTCAATTCAATTCAATTCAATTCAATTCAATTCAATTCAAAAATACTTTATTAATCCCAAAGGGAAATTAAATGTTGTTGTAGCTCATTATGAATGTTTCTTCAAAGAGATGCTGATGGCTGTGAGCAGGAAGGATCTCCTGTAGCGCTCCATCTTACAGCACATCTGAAGAAGCCTCTGACTGAAGACACTCAGGGTTCTCCATAATGTTCTTCATTTTATGAAGAATCCTTCTTTGCACAATGATCTCCAGAGGTTCCAGAGGAGTCCCCAGAACCAGAGCCAGCCTTCTTTATCAGCTTGTTGAGCTTTTTTAAGTCCCTGAAGAGATCACGCTCTCCACAACAGACTTATAGAAGATATGCAGCATCTTGCTGCAAACACCAAAGGACCTAAGCTTCCTCAAGAAGTAGTCTGCTCTGTCCCTTCTTGCAGATGGTTTCACAGTTGCATCTCCACTCCAGTCTGTTGTCCAGGTGAACACCGAGGTATTTATACTCCTGCACCACCTCCTCCTCTTCTCCCATGATGGAAATAGTTTTTGACCTATTCCTGTTTCTCTTAAAATCTACAATCATCTCCTTTGTTTTAGTCACGTTCAAGATGAGATGATTGTTTCCACACCATGCCACAAAGTGCTCCACCACCTTCCTGTACTCATCTTCTTCTCCATCTCTGATCCACCCCACAACTGCAGAATCATCCGAGTATTTTTGCAGATGACAGGAGTCTGTCTTGTGCTGGAAGTCTGAGGTGCATAGAGTGAAAAGGAATGGTGAGAGTACAGTTCCCTGTGGTGCTCCTGTGCTACTGACTACCTGGTTAGACTCACAACCCTTCAGTCTCACAAACTGTGGTCTGTTTGTCAGGTAGTCTTTGATCCAGGAGATTGTTGAGGCCTCCACCTGAGTCTTCTGGAGTTTCTGACAAAGCAAATCAGGTTGGATTGTGTTAAATGCACTGGAGAAATCAAAGAACATGATCCTCACAGTGCTGCTGGCTTTGTCCAGATGACAGTGGACCAAGCTCTCTCACCGGTCAGACAGGGACCTAACAGCCCGTATCAAAGGGCCTGGTGCCCTATACTCATGGAGTACCCCTCACAGGATTCCCCGAGGGACACGGTCAAACTCCTTCTCCAAGTCCACCCAAGTCCACAAATCACAAGTTGACTGGTTGGGGGAACTCCCATGCACCATCCAGGACCCTGCTGAGGGTGTAGAGCCGGTCCAGTGTTCCACGGCCAGGACGAAAACCACACTGCATTCTTCCTGAATCTGAGGTTCGACTATCCGATGGACCCTCCTCTTCAGAAACCCCGAATAGACCTTATCAGGGAGACTTAAGAATTGATTCCCCTATAGTTGGAACACACTCTACGGTCCCCCTTTTTGAATAGGGGGACCACCACCCCGGTCTGCCAATCCAGTGGAACCATCCCCGATGTCCACGCGATGCTGCAGAGTTGCGTTACCCAACATAACCCTACAACATCCAGAGCTTTAAGGAACTCCGGGCGAATCTCATCCACCCCCGGGGCCTTACCTCGGTGACCTCAGCACCAGAGATTGGAGAGCCCGCCCCATGGTCCCCAGGCTCTGCCTCCTCAGTGGAAGACGTGGCGGTGGGATTGAGGAGGTCTTTGAAGTACTCTGCCCACCAACCCACAACGTCCCAAGTTCAGGTCAACAGCACACCCTCCCCACTTTAAACAGTGTTGGTGGTGTACCTCTTCCCCCCCCGAGACGTTGGATGGTGGACCAGAATCGCTTTGAAGCCATACAGAAGTCGTTTTCTATGGCCTCTCCGAACTCCTCCCACGCCCAAGTTTTTGCTTCAGCAACCACCTGAGCCGCATCCCGCTTGGACTGCTGGTACCCATCAGCTGCTTCCGGAGTCCCACAGGCCAAAAAGACCTGATAGGACTCCTTTTTCAGCCTTACAGCATCCCTCACTGCCGGTGTCCAGCAGCGGGTTAGAGGATTCCCGCCGCGACAGGCACCAACAACCTTGCGACCACAGCTTCGGTAAGCCGCCTCGGCAACAATGGAGGCGCGGAACATGGCCCACTCGGACTCAATGTCCCACACCTTCCCCAGAACGCGTTTGAAGCTCTCCCGGAGGTGGGAGTTGAAGCTCCGCCTCATGGGAGACTCTGCCTGGTGTTCCCAGCAGACCCTCAAGATTCGTTTGGGTGTGCCAGGTCTGACCGGCCTCCTCCCAGACCATCGGCCAGCTCACCACCAGGTAGTGGTCAGTGGAAAGCTCCGCTCCCCTCTTCACCCGAGAGTCCAAGACATGCGGCTGCAGATCAGATGACAGGACAACAAAGTCGATCATCGAACTGCAGACTAGGGTGTATTGGTGCCAAGAGCACATATGGACACCCTCATGCTTGAACATCGTGTTAGTTATGGACAATTGTTGTGATTATCAATCTGACAATATTATTTAATATTTAATATTAATATTTTAATATTTTATCAAATAATATTTCGGGCTGTTAAAGGTTGTCCTGTGAATACCAGCCCAGTAAGGCGATGGTATTAGGACACAATAGAAAGGTGTGAGACGAGCTCTGACATTATTGAACAGCATAAACTCTGCACACACATGGAATGAATTCACACAATTTCTTAAAATACAAGAATTATTAACAAAATATAGTCAAACTCAAAGTCAAAACATATTTCAATCAACAAAACCTCTTTACTGTGCTAAAAACAATCCAAACTAAACTACCAAACAGAATTAAAGAACAGGGGAAGACTAATGTTGATTAACATAAGTTGATTAAAAAGACGATTGAAAATCACGACCAAAAAAGAGGGGATGAAAACATTACCATGCGGGTTTTTTATTTTTTGAGAACCAAAAAATTATCTTGAAAAAATCTGGAAAATGAATTTTTAAATTGGTTTCCAAGACTAACTTAGACAATATTTTGAGCAAAAACGTTTAGAAAAACCATTCACAATGCAAGATCAAAATAAAAGATTTTTTTTTATCAAAAAAAATTTTTTTCCAAGAATGATTTCTGTAAAACCCCAAACCCTTGGTTAATATTTTCCCCAAAATGGTGCCTAAGTTTGCCTTTTTTTTTAAAAAAAATTTTTTTAAAGAAATTTTATTAAGGGAATATTTGGAAAAAGAGCCAAAATCCTTCTGGGAAAAAAGGGGGGGGGGCCCTTAAAATGGTGTTTACTTAGTTATCAGATTTAGAAAAAAAATAATGTTTAGAGATTATTATTCACTAACTTGAAAACTAAACCTTCCCTGAAAAATATTCTGAAAGCAAGCCACGTTTAAAAAAAGCGTGTTAGCAATTTAAAGCTAACAAAGGAGGCTGATAGCTTTAAGGCAAGCACAGAATAAAACACTTCCCCTATATAAAAAAACCCGGGGATTTCCAAATTAAAAGGGTTTAAAAATCCCATAAGCACGGACGGTGCGTTATGAGCAACCTCCTTTTTTTAAAATCCCACCCTTAAACTAAAGTTTTTTTAAAACTTAAAAAACACATAAACACAGAACACAAAGCTGATCCCCCCTTGGGGGAACCCCCCTACTAGCACTAAGGTAGCAGTTTCCCCACAAAAAAAACCCAAAAACCTTCATAAAAATGAAAAATTTTAAATCATTTCATCCTAAATGTTTTTCTGCCCCAAAACCCAAAACCTTATAAACCGGGGTGAGGAAAAGGCGTTGTCCAAGGGGCGAAGTTTAAAAGGAAATGCCCCACAGTCAAAACGGGGTTTTAGCTTTCGGGCAAACTAACGAAGCTGTGGGTTGGGCCCTTTTCTGTGGGGCCGGGCCCAAAACTGCAAAGCGTTTCCCGGGTGATGCGGCTACTCGTCGCCCCCTTCTCTCAGGCAAGGAATACCGCTTCACTCCGGTTTTTGTAGAGACCGCGTCTCTGCGGGGGGATTTTTCTGGGACACCGTTGCTTCAGCAGGCCTCGGAGAGAAATTTAAAGCCAGGCGTGTCCCTTAATTCCCGTTTTTATGAATAGAATACGGGTAAAACAAACAGTTATTCACTCATACTTATCTTTCGCATATGATCAGGGATCGTATGACACCCCTTTGAATTCCATTTTTGAAGAGTTTTGTCTTTTTTGCCAGCAAAGACATTAGCGGGGCTTGTCCCCCCATCCGGCTCCTCTGGAAGGCCGTGTGGGGAAAAGGGCTCAGCTTGGGGAGAGGGGGTGCTCTTTTTCTGCAGCTACCCCCTTTCCTCAGTTGCTGGAAGTCAGTTAAATGCAAATTTTATTTTGAAAAATCCAGAAGAGTTTGACCCCGGTTTTTAATTTTGGTTTAAAAAACCCATGACTGTGGCCCAACCCCCCCCCTTTTATTTTCCAAAGAATGGGATGAAGTCCACAGTCTTTGGGGCAAAAACAATACCGTCCTCAGGCCCATTGAAAAAGGTCACTGGGGGCCTGTAGGTAGGCCGGATTTCAACAGTTCATTTTTGGGTTCAGAGGTTAGTTTTTGGGGATGGATGGGGCAGGCTTGGGGGCAGGGCCCCAAACACAAAATTAAATGTTTTAAAGGAAAAAAAAAAAGTCATGTGATTATTTTCACACCATAAAAATACTGCCTTTTTAAAACCTAATAATTTCTCAAGTTCAAAACCCCATAAGAAAGAAAAAGCTTAAAAAAAGAATATAGGGTGTTGGAAATTATTTCACCATCTTCATACCTTGTCTGATAGATTTTACAGGGTTGATTCTGGACTGCAACGGCTAGCCATGTCTTTTAGGAACGCTGTAAAACCTCAGTAACAAAACACACCTGCAGATCATCTAAAACCCCTCCTCATCCTTTGGGGGAAGTGGTCTCCACTCTTAACCCCCCCAAACCTTACAGTTCGATGTTCCCATGTGAAAAGGGGGTTTTTTCCTTTTAATTGGTGGTTTGGGGGGGTTGGGGGGCTGGCGCCAGTTTCCCAAACCCCTTGGGTCTTTTGGAAACCCATTGGGGGATTTATTTTGGCCGCTTTTACTAGGCCCTGTTCTCAGTTTGAATTTTTAAAAAACCTAACTTTCCCCTTTTCCTGCTCTGTCTGAACGACACGTGTTTCCCCAAAAGTTAACACAAAATTACGAATCTCCTGCATAGAGAGATTCTCTGTTATGCAATGCATGGTCATGTTCATACTGCACGCTAATGTGGAGGTTTGGCGAAGAAACCAAGGACTTAAAAGTTTTGGTCTTCTTCAAGACCCCGGGAGCATAACGTCCCTGAAAATAAGCTGTCTTTTAAAAGGTGGAAAAATTCTCTGGGAAGTTCATACTGTTTTGCCCAAAACTGTCAAAGCCATTAAAGTGGCAGTAGCTTCATCTCTGTAAACAATAGTACTCTTCTCTAAGAGCCTGGCAGAGAGCTGGATAAAATGTCACTAATTTCGGGAGGAAGAGTTTTTATGAAACAATTTAACACTCTTAGCTGTTGTTTTCCAAATAAGCCTCAGCTTCTTCTAGATCAGAAGGAAAAAACGCAAAAGTCAAAAAAGACAATGTTAAAACCTCACGCAGGTAAAACCTCGTTTTTGACTCCTGGCTAAACTGGATCAAAAACTTCTATGTCCTTAGCAAGGGATTCAAGCTGTTTGAAAAGGACCCTATGCTCCCAAGGGGGACCACGTCCATCTGAGGGAAATTATGCTGGGGGAAAAATTTCATGAAATGTTGGAAAATCATGATCTAACCTCTGTTTGAAGGACACAAGTTTTCTCATGATTTTTTAAATGAGAGCTAATTTTTGGTGGGGGGGGGTCAGGATGTCAAAAATTTTTGTCCCCGCTATATATGTATTTTTTTGACAATACATATATTGCAAACAATTTGTATGATTTGTAAAATGGGCCACGGAAGTTGATCCGGGTCAACCTGTGACAACACTATGCTCTAAGGTTTTCACAATGCTACTTTTTTTCTCTAAGGATATTTGTGATTTTTTGCATGAATTTTTTACCTTTCTTGGGAAAAAAACTAGTGATTAGAGACTACTCTTCACTTTAAGGGGAAATTTTTTTTTAAAAAATGCAAAGGAAAAAAAAAAATTGCTTACACCTCCTAAGGGTAATAATTGCAATTTTAACTTTTGGTCCCCCCGCCCTTTATGGCAGGGTGGATTAGATTAAATTTGGGGTTTTTTAATCTGGCAATAAAACCTGTTTTTTTCAAAAATAAAAAAAACCTATAAAGTTACTGAATGGATACATGCATCAAAATTAGGTCAGACACTAAAAAAATTTAACTGCAAAGTTAATTCAGTTTTAGATTGTGGTGGTAAAAACCAAAAAACAGCCTCTGGATACATAAAGTGGCAGCAACTGTTGGGGCCGTGAAGGGGTTTAACTGTTGAAGTTAAACCCGAATCCCCTTATTTTCCCTTACACAGAAGAAAAACCGGACTGAGTCAGAAAAATCAAAAATTTTTCCTATGTAGCAGAGTTGATTGTTAACTAGCACGGAGATATTTTTGGAGTTTTTTAATTTGACAAAAATCTAAAAAATTTTTGAAAACTCCCGTTTTAAAGTCCGGGGTTTTTTAAAAGGTTTTCTTAAATATAATCAGTGACCCCTGATGTTGAAAACTCTGATGTCTTGAGTCCTATTGTGACCAGTGACAGTGGGGTTTTTAACTTTATCACTTGGTTTTTCACAATAATGTGCAGTTTATTCATTCACATTTATGTACAGTGCAAGCTGTTTATGATAATGCCCACCCAGCGGGACGCCAATGTTGTGATTATTAACCTGACAATATTATTTAATAATTAATATTAATATTTTAATATTTTATCAAATATTTCGGTCTGTTAAAGGTTGTCCTGTGAATACCAGCCCAGTAAGGCGATGGTATTAGGACACAATAGAAAGGTGTGAGACGAGCTCTGACATTATTGAACAGCATAAACTCTGCACACACATGGAATGAATTCACACAATTTCTTAAGATACAAGAATTTATTAACAAAAATAACCGGTAACGTGCAGTTTTGGCCGGCCAACAGAACGGGCCGCCAACCACAGCTTCGTTAGGTTAGCCGAAAGCTAACCGCTTGTCGACTGTGGACGTTTCTTCAAACTTCGCCCCTTGGACAACGTTTCCTCATCACGGTTCATGAGGTTAGGTTTTAATGTTGAAATCCATGGCTGGGTCCCAACACAATCCATGATGAGCACAGAAGTTTAATAATTCAGTTTCAATTCAATTCAGTTTATTTATATAGCGCCAATTCACAACACGTCGTCTCAAGGCACTTCACAAAAGTCAGTTACATACATTACAATTAATCTCAATCATTGAACAGTGCAGTCAGATTTTGTTATTTATTCAAATTGGATAAAAAGTGTTTCTATCTAAGGAAACACGGCAGATTGCATCCAGTCAGTGACTTGCAGCATTCACTCCTCCCGGATGAGCATGAAGAGACAGTGGACAGTCACTGGCGTTGACTTTGCAGCAATCCCTCATACTGAGCATGCATGTAGCGACAGTGGAGAGGAAAAACTCCCTTTTAACAGGAAGAAACCTCCAGCAGAACCAGAACCAGGCTCAGTGTGAGCGGCCATCTGCCACGACCGACTGGGGGTTAGAGAAAACAGAGCAGAGACACAAAGAGAACAAAGAAGCACTGATCCAGGAGTACTTTCTATGGGAAGGAAAAGGTAAATGTTAATGGATGTAGCTCCTTTAGTCGTTTCACCTAGAAAGAAGGAACAGATAAACTCTGAGCCAGTTTTCAAGTTTAGAGTCTGAAGAGAGCACATAGAGTTAGTTATAGTAAAAGCTCAGTCACTAGCTAGGTCTAGGAGAGAGAAAGGGCTAAACACTGAAAGACAGGGCCATGTGGATCATCAGTAGAGGGTGAGCATTAAGTTGTTGCCAGCAGAAGCTTGGGGGATTCCCCTCTCCAAAAAGGTGTTACAGGTAGACACAGAGTCAGGCCAGGTGTAGCTTCTAGGAAGAGAAAAGAGAGAGAACAAAGTTAAAAGCTGAAATAACAGCAAATAATACAAAATTGGAGAGTAGTGTGAGAAAGTAGCGAAGAGGGTGAAAGTGGTCATTATGTCCTCCAGCAGCCTAAGCCTATAGCAGCATAACTACAGAGATAGCTCAGGATAACCTAAGCCACTCTAACTATAAGCTTTATCAAAAAGGAAAGTTTTAAACCTAGCCTTAAAAGTAGACAGTTTGACCATCTAGAGCCCACTGATGGCCACTGTTATACTAAAAACCACAACGATTCGGATATCTCTCTCTGTCAGATTGACCATAACCATTGGAAAAGAGAGGGGGTCATATAGGTAGCAGAAATGGAGGGTGTGTTTGCACCTCAACCATAACTGAGCCGGTTTAGGGTAAACCTGACTCCCCCTTACTCCATCCAACAGGGAGGAAAGAAGACGGAGGTAAAAATAAGGAAGATAGCTCAGGATAACCTAAGCCACTCTAACTATAAGCTTTATCAAAAAGGAAAGTTTTAAGCCTAGCCTTAAAAGTAGGCAGGGTGTCCACCTCACGGACTAAAACTGGGAGCTGGTTCCACAGGAGAGGAGCCTAAAACTAAAGGATCTGCCTCCCATTCTACTTCTAGAGACTCTAGGAACCACCAGTAAACCTGCAGTCTGAGAACAAAGTGCTCTGTTAGGAACGTATGGAACAATCAGATCTCTGATGTATGATGGAGCTAGATAATTAAGGGCTTTATATGTGAGGAGGACAATTTTAAATTCTATTCTGGATTTAACAGGGAGCCAATGAAGGGAAGCTAAAGTAGGGGAAATATGATCTCTCTTTTTAATTTTCATCAGAACTCTTGCTGCAGCATTTTGAATCAGCTGAAGGCTTTTAACTGCATTTTGTGGACATCCTGATAGTAAAGAATTACAATAGTCCAGCCTTGAAGTAACAAATGCATGGACTAGTTTTTCAGCATCAATCCTGGACAGGACATTTCTAATTTTGGCAATGTTCTGGAGATGATAAAAGGAAATCCTAGAAACCTGTCTAATATGGGATTTAAATGACATGTCCTGGTCAAAAATAACACCAAGGCTTTTAACTTTATTATCGGAGGTCAATTTAATGCCATCCAGGTTAGGTGATTGACTAAGCAATTTCTTTTTTAAAGACTCCGGTCCAAAGACGACAACTTCTGTCTTGTCTGAATTTGTCTGAATAATTTGTGATGTAATTCAGGGATCGATAACTGCTTTGGAAAAGATCGTAACCCTAACCAGGTCTGAAGCAGTGAAACACACAGAGTAGCTGGATGGAGCAGAGGTAAGAACACAGGTGTGTCAAAAATAATCATGTAAATAAAGAAAAAATAATAATTCTGAATAATTCATAGCTGAATGTGTATCCTCTAAGCTAGAAGCTGTTGTTTTGTTCTGGTTTCTCTCCCTCTTCCTCCTGCAGGGTGTGACTGGCAGGTGCTCCTCCACAGCTGCAGGTCATTAACATCAATTAGGAGGAGCATGATGAGTTGCAGCTTCCTCGAGGCTGATGTCAGCTTTTGCTCCCCAGCCTGACAGTGCCTCTTGTTCTGACCCAAGTGCTTATGCTGATTTCCTTGCACACCCTCCTCTGGATTCCAGATGAGATATCCTGGATTGTGCCTCAATGTACTGCTTCTCTGGGTACTCTACTGTTGCCAGCTGCTGGATGTCTCTCGCTCTCCTGCCTGTCAACTCTCCCACGCTTCACGCTAAACTCGAGACACCAGCCACTACCAAACGTCAGCCTACAGCCCTCTAACGACCATCTCCGATGATCGCATCACCTTCTCCAGTACGTTTCCTCTTGTCATTCACAGTAAGGACCTAAACCACATTCAAACCCTCATTCCTGCACAACTCTCCTCAGTCTGCCAGTGTTAACCTCATTCTCTCCTCCTCAGTGCTCCCCCATGAGGCCCGTGTGGGATCCACCCTGAAACTCTGTGTACTCACCTGTTTAATAAACCTGATTCAACTGACTGCATTGTCTGTACTCACTGCTTCCACCAGAGTCACAAAAACTACTATAATATGACAGAAGTCCTTTTTTGGCATTGACAGAGGAGATTCTAATGCAACTGAGAACAGAAATTGAGAGATGTGCATGTCTGTGAAATGAAACATAATCTAACAAAGTACTACCATAATAATAAAACTGTTTAAAAGTTAGAAACTGTTCATTTTTTTACTTAAACTACGTCCTATTTTATTATAGAGACCCCTAACCTACGCACACATGTTTTAGCCTGTTTTTGAGGTTTTTTTTAAATTCTGCTCTATTTGTGCTATTAGTAACAATCTAGGTCAGGTTTGGAGTGTTTCACAATTGTTTTTCAGATAGACTAAATGTGGTCCAGAAGCAAAAAAGCACTAACATGATCATTTATTGAACTTTTACAAATCACAAACATGGTTTAAAAGATTCTATTGGTGCAAAATAATCAATTCAAGGTTTCAAGTGTCAAGGTATTTTAGATTTTAAACTAGACCAAATTAAAGATGTTCAAGGTAAAGAAAAATTTACAAATCTGAAGCCAAATTCAACTTTGTAAGTTTCTCCACCCTTGAGTTCTGTTCCTCTCTAGGAGCTTAGGGAACTGTTCTGGTGAGTAATGACTGCTGTGCTGCTTCTGTTGAACTGTTCAGGTCATACTGGAATGCGATTAAGGTGAACATCATTGTAATGTCACCACACAGCAAAAGGCATTAAAAAAATGAAACAATATTTCATACATTCATAAACACTGATAAAAATTAGGAAAACTGTCAAAGGCCTATGTAAATATGTATATTTGTTCACACTATGTTTAGTTATACTCCATTGTTATATAATCACAAAGCAAAAGGCACTAAAATGAGAAAACTAAATAAAAGACTCATTCACACTCATGAACACTGATAAAAATGAGGAAAATTGTGTCAACATCCTACCTCAGTCCGTGATCTGCCACTTCGATTTCCCACTCTGTATCAGGAAGAAAATATTTATATTGAAGACTCACAAATTTCACCGCATTATTTATGTGGTTGAGAACAACATATATCAACAGCTTCAGAGAAGCAAATAAAGACTCTGTCCTCATGAGTTGTGCAAGGATATTCTTCTTTAAAAATGACAGACACTTTGGCTATTGAACGCTGGGATTTTGTGAAGATTACATACCACTCACTGTCTTTGTAGCCTGCTCTCTCCTGGTATGTCCACTCACTGAAGCCTTGACCTGCAGTGAGATCAGAGACTTTCACTTCAGTCAGCACCAACCAATAGGGAGATGTCTTACATTGTTCCTGCTTAGGAACCTCCTTGGGCTTCAAAACCAAAAGTTTGAGATTCGTAACCAAAGATTTCTGACAAATAACAGTTTCTGATTTGCAAATGACTTTTTCACTTCGTGAGAAAAAAATTGTGATTTGAATTAAAAAAAACAGGTGTTGTACACTAAACTGTACTTTTAAGATAAATAATTTCATTGCAATTTTAAAAGTTTTGATCACAAATATTTATTTTAATTGAAAAAAATGTTTGTTTGCTTTAATATTGTTTTGGTTGAAATTACTTTCTGTTTGATTGAATAATAAAAAAGAGAAATTTCCCTGTATAGGATAGATTTCTGTTAGGTGTTTTGGTTTTAATGTATCTGTAGATCTGTTACCTCCCTGTTGATGTTCTTTATTTGGTCCCATTGTTTGCTTATTTCTTGTACTCCTGTACGTTTAGAGTTCTGTTAGATTCCCTCCAGTATTTCTCCAGGTCCCTGCTCATCTATTTTAAATACCCTCACTCCTTCAGTTGCCCTGCATACCCCCTCTCCCCGGCTGCTCCAGATTTCTCCTGATTAGCTCCGCTTAGTCACTGGTCCATTCTTCACCCTGCCTCTGTATTTATACCCTCTGGTTGTCATTGTTCTCTACTGGTTCCTCCTGGCTACTACCTGCTCCATTTCAGTTACCGCCCTGTGTTTAAATGACTTCTGTCAGTTATTATTAAAAGATACTCACCATGCGGCTCCCACGCTCCTGTTCACACATTGGTCCTTGAAAACCCCTGCATCATATGACAGAGGGCTTTAAAGGGCACATATCCTGCTTTTAAATCCTTCATTTTCACTCTTAAATCATTCAGTTGTGGTCTGTATAAAGTGGAACTGCAATACATTGGTATGAATTCCTTGTTATTGTAGCTCCCCGGGCCCTTCTTTTACCCCTGTTCAGGACACCATAACCCTAACCCTCAACATACCCTAAATTAATGTGTAAAATTAAGTTTGGTGTCATTTTTGCGTTATTCACAGCTTACCGCCTTGCTGTTTCCTTCTTTTTCATAGACAGACGGAACTGACCGCTTATTATTATTAATCAGATGAAGTCTTCCAGAAAACATTCTTGATACTGGCGGAGGTTGCTGAAGCACTCGTCCTTGAAGTGGGGATATAGCAATTTCCCTACAGATGTGGGAACATTTCCATGAAAAATAAAATTTAACCAGGCACTTTTGAAGAAGTTGTTATGCTGGGGAATGGTGCAATGAATTGTGTGGCTAAATACACCCAACAACTGAACTGAACTTCTCCTCTTTCAGCGTAGGCATAGTTGAGAGTAGTTGAAGTATTTCTTTCACTTTGTTTTAAAAATGTTGCTCTAGAAAAACACGCTGCTCAAAAAAATGAAAGGAACATTTTGAAAACACGTCTTAATTGGGAAAAAATCATGCTCAAGATCCTGACCAGGGCATCACTGAGCTATTACGTCTTTTCATGGGACAACATTGAAGCTATGACACTTTACACAATGTAAAGTAGTCAGTTTACAGCTTTTATAACAGTGTACATTTGCTGTCCCCTAAAAATAACCTAATGTAATAACTCAATGTCTAAACCACTGGCAAAAAGTACACCCCTAAGGTAAAATGTCCACATTGTTCCCAAATGTCAATATTTTATGTGGCTACTATTATTTCCCAGCACTGCCTTAACTCTCTTGGGCATGAAGTTCACTAGAGCTTTACAGGTTGCCCCTGGAATCCTTTTCCACTTCTCCATGACAACATCACAGATCTGGTGGATGTTAGAGAACTTGTGCTCCTCCACCTTTTGTTTGAGGATGCCCCACAAATTCTCAATAGGCTTTAGGTCTGGAGACATGTTTGGCCAGCCCAGCACCCTTTCCCTCAGTTTCTTTAACAAGGCTGTGGTCATCTTGGAGGTGTGTTTGGGGTTGTTATCATGTCAGAATTCTGCCCTGTAGCCCAGTTTCTGAAGGAAGGGCATCATGCTCTGCTTCAGTATGTCTCAGTACATGTTGGCATTAATGATTCCCCCAGTGAAGTGTAGCTCCCCACAGCCAGCAGCACTCATGCAGCCCCAAACCATGACACTGCCACCACCATACTTGATTGTAGGCAAGACACACTTGTCTTTGTACTCCTCACCTGGTTGCCGCCACACACAGTTGACACCAACTGAACCAATTAAGTTTATATTGGTCTCATTAGACCACAGGACATGGTTCCAGTAATCTATGTCCTTAGTATGCTTGTCTTCACTAAACTGTTTGCAGGCTTTCTTGTGCATCATCTTTAGAGACGGCTTCCCACTAGGACAAAAGTCATGCAGACCAATTTCATGCATTGTGCAATGTATGGCCTGAGCACTGAAAGGCTGATCCCTCACCCCTTGAACCTCTGCAGCAATACTGGCAGCACTCATATGTCTATTGTCAAATACAACCTCTGGAAATGACTCTGAGGTTGTGCACTGAATTTCTTTGGTCGACCATGGCGGACCTGTTCTGAGTGGAACTTGTCTTAATAAACCGCTGCATGGTCTTGGCCACTGTGCTGCAGCTCAGTTTCAGGGTGTTGGTGATCTTCTTATTGCCTAGGCCGTCTTTATAGAGAGCAACAGTTAGGGTTAGGGTTTTTTTTTAGATCTTCAGAGAGCTCTATCCATGAGGTGCAATGTTGAACTTCCAGTGACCAGTATGAGAGAATGTGACAGCAATAACACCAAATACAACACACCTGCTCCCAGTTCACACCTAAGACCATGTAACACTGAGTCACATGATGCCAGGGAGGGAAAATGGCTAATTGGGTACTATTTGGACATTTTCACTCAGAGGTATACTCACTTTTGTTGCCAGCAGTTTAGACATTGATGGCTGTGTGTTGAATTATTTTGAGGAGAGAAAATGTTTACAATTATAAAAGCTGTATACTGTTTCATTTAAATAAATCAGGGGTATAGCAGATTTTATGATTATTGACTTGAAGTTGTGTCTCATAGTATGACACAATTTAAATGAGTGGCATTTAAAATTGGAATTCATGATTTCTGTTTTCCAAGAGTTGCCTACAGAGTTGTAGGCAATTTGGGGTTCAGTGCCTTTCTTGTACTGAAAGGTGGAATTAAACTCACTAAGTCTTAGCGGCGGAACAGTGACTGTTCCCCACTGAACCAAACAGAGACCTATTACCTACAAACGGAAAAAACATAAATCAGTGGTGAACCATCACAGGGCGGCCAACCTACCAAAATGAGTCCAAGAGCTCATTACCAAGTCATCCTTAAGTAGAACACTGTAAAAATAGATGAATTCATGTTTGCAATTAGTTTGTTGTCTTTAATAGTGATTTGAATCTTGAACCATGAAGCAGAAACAACTCTTAGCTGATACATCGTACTGGGAATGTTTTTTGATCAAATTTTCTTGCTAATAATCAAGAGCTCATTTAAAATGTAAACATTCAAATCAGAGCAAATATTACGTTCTGATGGACCCATCTTGGAATCTCTGCCCCTCTGCAGACCTGTCAGATCTGAGGATAATCCACAGTCCTCATTTTCAGCATTTGACTCTCATATGATTTGAGTAATTCAAAATGAAAAAGGAGATTGTCTGCAAAGATTGACCAATCTTTAAAAAGGCAAAGCAGATTATTTATTTTTCAGTTATTTTGGGGTCAGTACGTTGACTCTTCTGTGTTTTAAATTGGTGAGAACAAGTGTTTCACAGCATTGCATTTCCAGTTTCTTTTTCTATGAGTTTGTCTTCTAATCCTTTGCTTCAAAATGATTTAATAATGTCATGTAGCTGATGCTGAAGACACACAGACAAAAACGAAATGTAGAGAGAGAGACGAAGTGAGAAAGATTCATTACAGACATGGAAAATGAGATATGGAAGAAAAAAGGAAAAATTGGTTTGCACTAACATGGCAGACAGATATCCACCACCAACGGAGACAGACAGAGGAGAGAGAGAGAGAAACAGAGGGGTAGGCAGAGAGAGATCGGAGGCATACTAGTCCTAGTGCTCTACATCTTTTGCTGTCAGTTGCTTTAGCTTCTCGGCAGAAAACAGCATGGAGATGGAGCCTCAGAGGTTCAGTAAGTAAGCTTTTACTCTTCCCGCCTATTTTCGTTCGGTTTTTTTGTCTTTTTCCTAAACATCTTTTTGATTTCAGGTTGTTTATGTTACATTGTTTTGCTTTTTAGTTTTTTTTCTAAATTTAGTTTTGAGTGTTTTTTAAAAATTTTAAGGCATTCTGTTCTGTTTTGTTCAAGTTGTCAAATCAAGGCTGATTCACAGCTGGATTTAGCTTCATGTTTTTTTTTCATTAAAAAAAGATTTTATTAACTCCTTTCCTGGGTGAGACCCCGGTTTCATGGTCATTCATTACTTTTATTTTTAATTAACTTCTCACTGATGTAACAACCACTCAGAGAAACTTTGGGAAGAAATCTATTTTGAATTTCTGATAAATGATGAGGTCATATCTCATCAGTTACCCTGATGGCTCATATGGCTGAGGTATGCTTTCATTCAGGCTGACTGTTTTTTCTTTTATCTGGTAAATAAACCTTTTCTCCCCTTGTAGTTTGGAAACATAAACAAGGATTTAGTTCCATAAAAGTAGGCAGAATACGAATTTTCAGTGGTCAGATGTTTGTCATGACGCATCCAAATTGAATGAATGCTGCAGGATTATACTGCTACCGATCAGATATTCTTTTTTCATGCTTGTGCTATTCAAGGCCCAAATACATTAGAAAAAATGTATAATAATCAAATCTGGAACACCTACAATTTAGCAGAATTCTGTATCCACATGTATAAGGTTTAAAGAGGTTATTAGAACCTTGCACAACAACTGAAAGTCAGTTGCAAACTGCACCCTTTAAAACTTTTTTAAAGATTTAAAGGGTTCAGTTTCATTTCCGTCTTGCTGTGCTTGTGCTAAAGATCTACAGTCAGAAGATAAACTGACTTCCACTGCTTCAAGGCGTGAATATAACAGCAACAGTTTGATAAACACACGCAAAGTTTTCTGAGCAAGTGTTTGGGTTTGTGTGTGTGCCTGTTTGTGAACCAAAGTATTAGCCTTTTTCTCTGGACTGTATGTAACTATTTAATAAATCCAAATACCTTGACAAACGTGGGTATGAACAATGGATGGATGGAGAATCAGATTTATGGTGTTGGGAGGTAGTGTGATAGTCCCCCCTGTGAGCTGGGTGAGCCTCTGGTAGATGATTGAGCTGCTGCGCTACCAACCAGGGTCTCAGAAAACTCTCAGGATCAATGAAAACCGGAGTAAATTTGCTTAGAGAAGACTCCCTGATGCTTAGGAGCTGCTCTCTGGTGAAATTAACTGTAGTATAACAGCAAAGTACAGTGCAAATACAGAAAAAACACAAAGTATGAGCAAGTGTTATAACTTGGTGGATATCGATCTTTAGTATTTTAATGAATTTGGCATCTAGGCTCCAATCTCATCACTTCACGCTCAACATGTCATTTAGGGATGAGGGATTCTACTGTTGCTCTTGTTGATTTTCCTCATGTTACTGTAAGTTTCCCTTATTAAATATATCATTTCACACTCCGTCATGTAGCTGCCAACTTATTTGCATCTTGTTCCTCAACAACAAGCCACAACACATCAAACAAATAGATCCAGTAAGATCACGGGCCATCTGTGCTTTTGGATCATGCAGCTCAGATTGTGGAATCAAAGAGGGTGTGGCTCACAACTCAAAACCTTCAGCTGTGGAGCATTTCCCCTTAGATTTCCACAGTGTTCAGCTCTGTGTTTTGATTCTCATGCAAGCAGTTGAAATGCATTCAATGCTTTAAGTAAAAGCAATGTTGTTGTGTCCCACCATCAGTATATTGTTATCTTTGTCAGATTCTGCTAATTAACGTCTTCTCAGAACAGACGCACACTGGAGGATGACACAAAGCCTCCGCTCTGTGCGCACCCCAGACTGTACTACTTCTGCTCTCTGTGCTTGGTACCTCACACTTGTTTCGCTAACCTGTATAATCTCTTACAGTAAATAGTGGTTACTTCCCATTCCATCTGGACCGTTCAGTTGATTGAGAAGTGTAATTTACATGAGTAGATGCAGTCAAATGCACTGAATTTAAATAATGCTTGATAGTTATATTAACCACTCAGAGCTCTTTACACTAGAGCCACATCCACCCAGTCACACACATTCATACACCAATATGCAGACTGGTAGGCAACTTGGGCCTTACCCAGGTGCGCAATGACATGTGGCAAGAGGAGGCTGGAATTGAACTGTGAACTTTTAGATCTTTGGATGAGTACTCGTCAAAATCACATTTCCTGTAGTCTTAAAAAAATAAATATTAAAATACATAAGTGGCATTTAGATTTTATTCTTTTCTACAGAAAATGTAGAAACTTGATACTGTTGAAGATCATCTATTTCAACAGGAACATCCATTGCCATGTATTAGTGTGGCACTATGTACAGCAAAAGGATTTTAGAATAGCTTATCTAGTTTGTTGTCTTTAATAGTTGTTTCTATTCTCATAAAAGCAGTATGGACATTAAATAGAACATATTAAAACCCTACAAAACTGTGCCCCCCTCCTGTTTAGTGTCAAATAGGTTTTTGCAGGTATTTACAGTTTTTTGGGGGGGAGTGGGGTTTGATGTAAGAGGGGCAAAAATAGCTCTTTTGACTGTAAAGGTTGCAGACCCCGGATACAGACTGAGCCCTTGCAGGATTTCTTATTTACTGTAGCTTGAATGCCTCTGTTTGTATTAAAGCATGTGCTGAATGGGATTATGGAAATGATCATATTAATGTTGGTTTCAACCTGAAATAGAATCCCTTTTGTTCTGAAAATGAGAAGATCTTCATTGAGATTATTCTTGTTTCTTTGACATTCTGGCAGCTTTACAGGAGCACCTGTAAAACTGGCCTTCTATTCTATTTAAAAATATAAGATTTTATAATTTATTAAAAACAAAAGCATATCTTGATTAATATGTAAAGTTCCCCTTTTCTAACAATCTCATGTTGTAATGCGTTTAAGGATATGATGGTTCACAATCAGAGAAACAGTTTCCTAATCTTTTTGTTCTTTAATGCTTAAAAAGTGCAAGAATTGAATAGACTCAATGTAGTGTACCAATGTTTTCTTTACCCAAGTACAATAAGAGCCCTTATATTTCATTCAAACTATTTAGTCTCTAGTATAAGTATTGTAGCTTATTGTTAACTTTGATATTAGCTGCATTGTTATACCTTCCTCTCTAAGTCGAGACAATCAACTTTGATGGAGGTCACATTTTTGGTTTGACCAGGGTTGCTAACATCACACCAATATAACACTGACCTTTTGGTCTGAATGTCTACCAAACTAGGCCTGATCAGCTCATTCATTCTGGATAATTCAGAGATTGTCTCAGTAAGTTTATTTCATGAGAAGATGACTGGTTTGTTTCTGTTAGCTTTTTTTCTTGCTGGCCGAACTCAAACACGTCAGGGTTCAGTGTCATAATTTTCCATCAGCTGGTCTCCTTATTTCTACTTTAGAGGCATTGGACATACTGAGCAATATTTAGGAGGAAGGCAGTGAAAGGAAGAGACATATAATAAAGGTAAATCATACAGATTTTAAGTCGGGTACATACATTCCAATTAATCCTAACTATCGAACAGTGCAGTCAGATTCAGCTTATTATTCAAATTGGTTAAAAGTTTTTCTATCTAAGGAAACCCAGCAGATTGCATCCATTCAGTGACTTGCAGCATTCAACAGGAAAATGAAGCCATCATGCAGATCTAATAAGACACTACCTGTTTTCAGAGCAGTGCAGTGAAATTCTGGTATAGCGTCAAACTTTTCTTAGACAGATATTTCATTCTTCGGAAAAGGTCAAATCACAGAGCAGAAAAAGCAATAATTTAATCTCCCTTTCAATGTCTTTATTTTAAGTGTGTTTCATAACATGAACTCTCCAGAAAGAGCCCCTAGTGGAGTTTGCTTGACATTTGGCTGTAAGTGTTGGCAGCTTCTCTTAACCTAAGAACATGTGGTTGTGCAAAATAAAAAGACGGCAGCATCTCAGAACACATAGCAGTCACAAGCATAAGATTTTTACTTTCAGCAGCTTTTAGATGGATGATTTCCCTTTTTGGTTCTTAAACTCAGTTCTTGAAAGGAGATCAAATTTATTATAAACTGTAGAGGCAGCTAAGGTTAATTATGATGTCCATAATATTGATCCTATTTAAAGCTGAATTGCTTCAGATTTTATCTTTGTATTGTGTTCATTATGTATTAGGGGATTTAAAATATCTGCCATGTTGGAACAGAGGGGAAACATGCCAACTTGTTAATTGAAGTTGGACATTTAGCAGCAACTTGTCCATGTTCAGGTCCTTCAGTTTTAGTGAGTGTTCCACCATGTTGCTATGGGTATAATTCATAATAAATACCTTGTGTAATGATTAAATATGCATGTGATCTGTTCTGAGGCTGTCACACTCCTCACATTTTAACCAGTTGTCTCTTTAAGCCCTCAGGAAGAACAGAAAGCTCTTTGGTTGAAATAATCCTTTGAAACCACCTTATATACCATATCTAAGTTCTGGTTTGGTTTCCTTCATTATTCTCTTTAAACGCTCTGTCTGTTCAGGTGATTATCTTCCTCTTTATTTGCCTGTGAGTCTGTATGCTTTTTGATCTGCAGTCAACTGAGTTCTTTCCAAGGCTACCAGCAGACAAAAGAAACAAAACCAGTATGATTGAAAGATGCTCTGCTAAGCAGCTGGAAACTGCAGTACTAGTGATAATTGTTTGAAGTACTTTGGAACAGCTTACTTATTTTTCAGCTGAAAATGTTCGTTAATTGCATGAAATGTCTTCCATGGAATCATGGTTAAAATGACAACTCTTCAAACACCCTGAGTGGCTTTTAAACCTATTAACATTTCTGTAAAGAGATGCATTAGTTGTCACATTGTTATTTCCAATGTAATATTAATTTACAAGTTGTTTAACTGCAATTATTTAAAAACTGAGTGTGATTTAGAGCAGAACTCGGCATTAAATTATTAAATAATACTGTTGATATTTTACAAGGCATTCCTTTCTTTCCATTAAAGTGGCTTTGATGCCATTTTGAAAGTGGCAGCTGGACCATAAAGCTTTATTTCACAGAATATGAGTTCAATATTACATCAAACTGAAGCTCTCTAATGACATAATGGGAGGAACAGAGCGAGGCGATAATGAATAAAGGTTCGTCTGAGAGTTAATGCAGCAAAATAAATTCTCATGATGGACAGATGAAAGGATAAGTAAGCAAGTAATGAACTTAATGCACTAATGTTGGAATAATTGGATGAATATAGACATAACTGAATATGGGGAAAAAGTAAATGATTGCTGGGATCTAGGGACCTTTTTCAGAGAGGAGGTCCAGAGATGGCAGCACCTCTCACACTTCTGTGAATTGAAAACAGGAGTGAAGCTAACTTTAGTACAGAATCTGTGAAACACACAAACCCACAGATACAACAGCCTGCTTAGCACTTCCTCACTGAAAGCAGCAGCTAACAATGAATGTGAGAAGGACATCTCTCAGGACAAAACAGGAATTCAGCTGAACTTGATCTTCCACACTTTCCTGTCTTGATTAAAGACAAAGGTGAATTCAAGAGAATTCTGTTCTCCAGCTGGAATGAATGCTGGAACATTCCTTGCTCAAAAGAACTGCTTTCATCAGGACTTAGGGGCGGGCCAATGCAGACCAGCAACTAATCAAAATGTTGTGAGATGCTTGTTTAAAACTTCATTAGTTTTGTTGTTTATCTGTCTAATTTCAGTATAACATCTAACAAACAAAACAACTGTGAAACGCTGAGCTTCAACAGGAATAAAACGTTTGAGTGGCACCAAAATAACACAAGCTCACATTCTCAGCTCTGTCTGCAGTTTATTTTGGTCTCAGAGTTTAGTCTGGTCAAGGCAGCTAGAACTGCAGTTGCAGACAGTATTTTCTGTTGAATATACAGGGGTTGGACAATGAAACTGAAACACCTGGTTTTAGACCACAATAATTTATTAGTATGGTGTAGGGATGGCCTCCTTTTTTTTTTTTTTTCTTTTGCGGGTTTTTGTTTTGCGGCCAATACAGCGTCAATTTTGCCTTGGAATGACATATACAAGTCCTGCACAGTGGTCGCAACAGGAACAGGGTAGCAGAGAGAAGGGATATGTTATCGAATACAAGAAAACTAAGTTTAAGAAAAAAAAGGGAAAAAAAGAAAAAACAAAAAAGGAGTAAACGAATAAAAAACGAAAATTAAGAAAATTTTAAGCCACTTCTTTCTTCTCTGCGAGTAAGTGGCCTAGTCACTATGTGATACTGGTTGAGGATAAACGTTTTCCTGAGCTCTCGTCGGTTCCCATCTCTCCTCCAAAACACCCCCATTGGCTCAATAATATATTTAGATCTGGTGACTGTGCAGGCCCTGGAGATGTTCACTTCACTTTCATGTGTGCATCAAACCAATCTTTCACACCATTTTGCTGTGTGTATTGGTGCACTTGTCATCCTGATACACGGCACCGCCTTCAGGATACAATTGTTTGACCATTGGATGCACATGGTTCCTCAAGAATGGCTTGCGTAGTCCCTTGCAGTGACGCATCCATCTAGCACAAGTATTGGGCCAGGGAAGCCATGATATGGCAGCCCAAACCCATCACTGATCCACCCCCTGCTTCACTCGGGGGCATGAAACAGTCTGGGGGGTACGCTTTTTTTGTGGCCTCTCCACCCCGTAACTCTCCCGGATGGGGGGAAAACAGAAAGGGGGACTCATCAGAGAACAATACATTTTTCACATTGTCCACAGCCCAAGATTTGCGCTCCTTGCACCATTAAAAACCGACGTTTGGCATTGGGCATGAGTGACCAAAAGGTTTGGCTATAGGCACCCGGGGCCGTGAAATTTTTTGACCCTGTGGAGCCCCCCGACGGACATTTTCTGGTGGAAAACAGGAGAGTTGAGGTCCTTTTTAATTCTGCCGTGATTCGGGGGTGCCGTGGTTTTATGTTTTTTGGATACAATCTGGGTTAGCACCCGAACATCCCTTTCAGACAGTTTTCCTCTTGCGTCCAAATTTAATGCTGTTGGATGTGGTTTTCGTCCTTCTTGGTGGTATGCTGACTTTACCCTGGATACCGTGGCTCTTGATACATCACAAGACTTGCTGTCTTGGTCACAGATGCCCCAGCAAGATGCGCACAAAATTTGTCCTCTTTTGAACTCTGGTTATGTCACCCAAAATGTTGTGGGCATTTCAATATTTTGAGAAAAACTGGGCCCCTTCCCCCTGCTAATTAAACTTTCAATCCCTCTTATTTGGTGCAATCAATGAAGACTGGCTACCAGGCTGGTCCAATTTAGCCATGAAACCTCCCACACTAAAATGACAGGTGTTTCAGTTTCATTGTCCAACCCCTGTATGTACACATTCTTACATAAACACCATTTCTAACTCAGTTCTTAAACAGTGTTTAATATTAGGCAGTGTTAATGAATCCTGCTACATATGTTATGTTAGAAACAAATTAGAGCATGTGTTTTCAGGGATGCTGAGAGAAAAATTATGATCTGTATAATTAAACGCTCTCCCTGCATGACGATCCTGCACAAAAACTCAGATTCAATCAGAGGGAGGATCAAACTCTTACTCAATGAGACGCTGATATTGACTTGATGATGTGGGAGTTTGACTCCCAGGTTGTGAAAAACTAAACCAACCAAACCATCTTTTTTTACACCAGCTCAGTTTATCTTTGGCTATCTTTGGTGAAATAGCCCTAAAGGAAACCCTGAGGTTCCCAAACGACATATCCTCATCTCCATGACTACACTTTTGATTTTGTTCATAAAAATCACAAATAGGATCCAATCCAGGTCCAACCTGCACTGGAAACAACCTCAACTGTATGGTGACAATGCCAGTACAGCTCCTGTTGCCATTATACTGGGACTTGGACATCCAGCTAAAACAGCCCTGTAACTCCCACAGCACCCCGACCATATTGGTCAGTAGTGGCAGTACTGAGCCTGGTTCTGGTTCTGCTGGAGGTTTCTTCCTGTCAAAAGGGAGTTTTTCCTCTCCACTGTCGCTACATGCATGCTCAGTATGAGGGATTGCTGCAAAGTCAGGGCCAGTGACTGTCCACTGTCTCTACATGTTCATCCAGCCACTGACTCATCAATCTCTGGGTTTTTTTGATACAAAAACTTTTACCAATTTGAATAAATAACAGAATCTGACTGCACTGTTCAATGATTCGGATTAATTGTAATGCATGAACCTGACTTGAAATCTGAATGATTTGACTGAATTGACTTTGTAAAGTGCCTTGAGACGGCTTGTGTTGTTGCTATATAAATAAACTGAATTGAATTGGTTTGGAAGATTAGCCATTTGTCAACGCCTGTGATTATACAGGAAGCCGTGCAGCTTGCAAACAGTCACTCATCAACACAAGCTCACATTTTAAGCAAGCAAGAAATCCTAATTTGTATCGAACCTTTCACATGTAAAAAACCACAAAGTGCTTTACAATAAATACAAGTATAAAACATAGAATGTAAAAACATAAGAGAAAATATAAAATATAAAACAGCATAAATGTAAAATCATCCAGCAAAGCTCTAAAAGTAAGGACCAAGATTTTAAAATAAGTTCTAGCGTACCGGAAGCCAATGTAAAGAA